>JAIPRL010009918.1:0-16563 GCA_025469235.1 Pemphigus obesinymphae
TCCAGAATGCTCGCGTAACGCGGCGCTCGTATTATGCACGACGTCGCGCTACGAGAACATTCTCGAACTCGCCCCGCCAGACGAGTATAGAATTTTCTCGAGCGCCGATATCGTAGACTGCGTCGACGCTACACTATATTATAAATTTCTTAGAAGTACATAAATATGCAAAACTAATTAGATATATTAACATACTATTTAAATAATTTATATTCAATTTAAATCTTTTTAAATTTATATTTGATGGTATAAAAATTTTTCATTTATTTTTATAAGACAAAGATATAATACACAAAATACATAAATTAATTTTGAATGTGCCCTTAAAATAACGGTATATCCAATTTGGATTGAAGGCTGTCCTTCTAATAGTCAATGTATGACAAATTACGCTAGATATTTAAAATTATATTTGTAAAATGTTGGTTTAATTTGTAGTTAGAACACTTATTACCGAATTTAAATAATGGAATATTTTCTAGAACCCACACCAAAAAATAATATCACAAAAACGTTTTAGCTTTTTATTTTTGTTAAAACATCTTTATCAGACGATACATTACAAATGAGGTCCTTACAAATATTTAATTTATTCTTAAATTCAGTAATAAACTGTAAATTTACAATAAATGCAATAATCCTAATTTTAAGTAAATTATATACATTTTACTATATTGTTCATTAGAAACACGGAAGCAAGAAATGTAGCTAGTCTTCTTAAAACTTTAATATAAATTAAAAAAATTATTTTAAATTTATTTTTAAATGTCATATTTATAAATCGAATTTTTAAATTAGAAAATAGTTCTACACCTGTACCCCTCCAAAAAATAGACTCGCCCCCGGAATATTGATATATATGCTTATCTCGTGTAAAATAATTTCAATTAGCCTTTTATCATAAACCATAGTTGTATGTGTTGCAATTACAATAACAGTAATGTGTAGTTTATACAGCAAATCTCTAATTGTAGGTAAATTGAAAAAGTCATTATTTGACAAGATCTACTAAATAATTAATTTTTTAAATATGCTGAAATTTATGATTTTTACTTGGAAGAGATATTATTTTTGAACTCTAAAATACAAACAAAGCGCACGATGCAGGTGTACGTCTTCCATAACTTGTCTGATTTATTTACCACTATTACAGCGAGAGTGGTTCCCCCTTTAGTTTTGGAGAATTATAATCTACCTACACCATTAGTATGATCGGTAATGAATAGGCCGGTATATTATAGAATAAATCCTAAACACTCTGACATCTTGTCGAGATTTTAATCGTATATAATATATTTTATACCCATTGCCGATAGCTTATAAATGTAATGAGTATTTCAAGCCTAATTTATTATTATTAAAACATATTGCGTGTCTACGTTATCGCTTCGATGCCCTTTCACGTCATTCATGGGATTATTCAGATTGTTTTTTACTTAATAATAATACCTATATTGATAATAATTTACATTTTAATGGAATTTTTTTATGCAGGCAAACCTAATTTTTTTTTAATTGAATATTCGTGTTTCTTTATACGGAATCGTATTAGTCATTTTTTTATAGTCGGTTTTATATACATATATAGTTATAGTTAAGATTACATTTTATACTTATCGTACTTTATTTGCTTGTTTGTGGCACATTTGGAGATTTAAAATATTCTATGATATTAATTTAAAAGTTCGTAACAGTATAAAAATATGGTAATATTATATTATACTTACAAATAACGTCTACGTTAATCGTAAATGATTGGGTTATTATTGCGTTTAGATTTTTTTTTCTAAATATATCCTCTGATTTGTGATTCAATTCTGCGTCTAATCTCAATTCTCTAAAAAGATGTATTCATCTTCCAATCATAACCACCATAATAATAACCATAATAATAATAAATCATCAATTAAAACCAATACAATCAAACTCCAAAAATACAATGCTAAAACGTGTACTGATAATAGTACTTGATTTATATAATTAATATAATAATAAATATAATTAAATAATTAAGTATTATCTAGATTAATAATGAAAATAGATTTTAACTTTATAATATTCTATATATTTTAATAATTATTTACTAAAAATAATTTACTGTTTAATATATAGGTAAGTACTTAATGTAGGTATTATAATAGCATAGGTATTAGGTATGATATAATGATACAATAGTTTATATATTGAATATTTTTTTTCCATATAGGTACATACAATTATATTCAAAAATCAAAAATAAATACAAATCAAACGAGATCATTCATAGTGAAACATCAGCCACCGCCTTGCCTTTGTTTTCTTATTTCATTTCGTTCCCGGTATAAAATCATCGCTTTATTTTTCTCCCTCGAGATCTTCGTGAGTTTTCGTTGAACCGGTAACTGCTGAATTTTTTCTTGAGAATTTTTTAACACTCTTCTCCTGGGAGTACATGAATTATTAAATTCAATTGAATTCTTTACGGAACTTCTTGTATGTCTACAGGCTGCGTTGGGTGTGAATTCCATAAGCTCTATACGGTTACGTTCATCATGTTTACACGATCTGTTATACGCCGGCATAGGCACATTACCATTTATTTTAGCTCGGTGTCTTCTTTGTTTGGCTGCTTCCCATTTGAGCCTCTCCTTTTCCGCTGAAAGACGAGGTTTCCGAGTAGAACGTTTTAAGGGTGGATTATTCAGTTGATTGGTGTCGATGTCTCTTCGTCCTGCTTTATTTAAGAAAGCCGTGAGAAAAAACCGAATAAAACAAAAATAAAACTCAAGTTTGTTAACTCAAATGTTGAAGGTTTTTAATTAAAAGTTGAAACTCGGTGAACTTAGAAATAAAAAATCGTCTGCAAAGTAGGTATAACATATTTTCCATGTTTTATTTTATACTAAAAATTTCATTAAAAAACCATTTTAATTTTGTGAGCATAGATTTTACTTAATATATGATTATAAAATCTCAGTATAATATTAATATAAATAATCAGAGTATATTATTAAAAAATTTAAAAAAAATAATTTTTCAACTGCTTTATATGCCTACCTTGGTTCGCATTATTGGGCACTGCAAGAGATGTACGGGATTCCATCCCGTCTAGAATGGCACCCAAAAATTGTTTATGGTCGTCGATGGTATCGTCCAAATCTCGTTCTGGAGTGAGTGGCATTACCAATTCCATTTGAATAAAGTCCTCTATACTTTTTAGTATGTCTTCTTTTGACTGCGTATCATCGATATATTTAGACATTTCTGAAACATTGAGTAGATATTAGTAGTTAATAATTGTTTCATTTATTGTGTAAGTATGTATTTTTTAACCTGTTTACTTGTGGCTATTTTTTTTTTCGCTAAATCGTATCTTCACTAATAATTTGTAATTTAAATTCATAAGCATTTAGAATTTAGATCAAATAAAATAACGAAAATAGTATAAAAAAAATTCAAATGAATTATTGATAATGCACATTTACTATTTTATCAAAAACAATATCGTTTTACATTGTCTGATAACAGATATAGACATTGGACATATATGTCAAAATGTTAATAGTGTACTAAATATAAAATGAAACGAAGGTTTAAGCAAAGGTTATTGAACTTTTTTGGATCACGGACTCTTATAAGATAAAAAAAAAACAATCTCAGACTCCTCTCAACATAATAACAGTATAGATTTATCTATCTCAATTGACGCCTATTATTATACTTATGATAATTTTTACTTTTAATATTGAGATTATGAAGTGAACTGTAACCTACGATCAATTTCATTTTCGATAAAAAAAAAATGTGTGATTAAGGTGTGACCAACCAAATTATTAATTAGTTAAGTTCAATATTTAATTTTAATAACTTTACTAAAAATAAAAATCATAATCAATTAGAATAATATATATGTATAATAAATCTTAATGAAATCTATATACAATTAGTGTTAGTCGATAAATATATATATTACATTATATAAGATAAAAATGTATTGTGTACACTTACCAGTAACTATATATTATGCAAGCGCAAAGTGGAAAGATGATTTCTAGTATATAATATTAGTTGAAAACTCTCAGACGTGGAAGACTATATTAGCTTGTCCTTCGCGCGCAACAAACTGATACTAAATTTGAGGATGTGCTGGTCGGCATTTATAACCGTTTCTTGGTGTAGCCATATTAGTATAATTAATGTAATAATATATATAAACATTTATACAGTGTGTACCCAGGAGTATAATTTAACATGTACCGTATCGTGGAAAAAATTATCACTATCAATAGGTTGATGTTATGATACTGTTGTGTGAAAACTAAAATTACCGAAAAATTATTTTGAAGCCAGTATTTTCCTTACGACTAGATTTATAAGAGACTATTTAAAAAATTTTTGTTTTTCAAATTCCTGAGGCACACTGTATAAATATTTATATTATGATAATATAATTTCTCAACATTATAGATTGATTTATTTTTAATTGCCTGGCATCTAAATAAATTATAACCATTAGCTTAAGTACAAAGTACAGACTACCTAACGAAGATTATACAGCAATTTATCACAAGAATTTAATAGTACAATAATCACCCAAAACTCATTAGTACATAATATTATAATAATCATTATAATAAATTTCACTACAGAAATTCCGTGTTCTTTGTGTATACGATTATAATAAAAACTGTAAATTTTTTTTTTTTTTAGTTAACTTATAATATATAAGTATAGTATACTACTATATATATATATATATATATATTTATAAGTCGTTTGAAATAAACCTATAGCTGATTTCTTGCTAGGTATATACAAATATCTAATAATATGTATCAAGGTATACCTATTAAATTAGGTAATTGTTAGACAACCGTTTATTTTCTATATATTTGATATTTCAATATTGTTGGTGTTTTTTAGGTCATTTTATATTTCTTAACATATTTATTTATTTACGACATATTTTATAAAACATATACTTTTGTGAGTTCTGATAATCTGGTACTTAGTTATATATATATATATATATATTATATAGAGTTTTCAAATGTGTATAAATTAAATGTTTTTATCAATTTTTATTAGTATATTATATAAAATATTACTATATTTTAGAAAATTTCGATTTTATACGTGAAAGAATTTTCGTGTCAATAATATATTTTACATTATATAATTAAAATTTACGAATATAATACAGATATATTTTTAAGTAACATTAAAACAATCTGAACAGTTTAATTCAATATTACGTGTAACGAAATTGAATGACTTATTTATAGTTATTTAATTATTCACTGTAAATTAGTAATTTAAATGTCACGTATGTATATGATAATCAGCAAATAATAAAGTGAGTATGAAAATCTGGTATTAAATGTGAAAATATAATGTAATAAATAAACATTATACATAGTCTATTTCATATATTCAAATTAACCTATAGTGGTAAGGCAAACTATAGATACTATTAAGGATAATATAAAAGTTTGACCATCTTCCTCCCCAAATATTAGAATATTGATAGTAATGAATTTTTATCAGAGAAAAACATGGGGCATATGCCTCAAAAAATATCCTTCATACAACGCAACTAAACGGGTATATACTTACGTATTAACGTTCATTTTAAAAATAATGTTTTTAAATAAATGTTTTATGGAATCACATTTAAAATTACTTTTTAATATATTTTTATTAGTAGAACTAGATAATCTTTTAGTAAATTGAAATAATATAGTTAAATATTATTGAAAATGTATTTATATCACATAAGTATGTATATATACACTATATAAAATATCGTTTTTTTTCAAGCTCAAGGAAACCACCGGAACCTATTGGAAAAAACAAAAAAATTATCTCTCAAAAGTATACATAGTCACTTTTATATATTAAATGATCTTCTTACTCATTTATTGGAGTTAAAGGCATATAAGCATCAATAACAGCGTTTGACTAAAAACGAATAATATTACATAACATTTTTATAACATTTTTACTGGTGAAATTTAAGGTACAAATGAAAAGAAAAAATATTGACTGAAATAAGTTATTCATTTTTTTTTTAAATACCTAATGTAAAAAAAAACATATATATATATATATATATATATATTATATGAAATATAAACAATTTACCTATATATATTAAATAATATACCTACTAGCTTGAGTACACCTAATTTACCAGGTATGACTCCTCGTAAGTACGACTCCTTTTAAGTGAAACTATTTATCAGTGAAATTTCTTTTGAGTAAGACTAGTTGTTAGTACAACATCTTTTGAAGGGAAAATCTTAGATGTATAACTTATTTTAAGTGTGACATCTTTTAAATATAATTTTTTTGAGTGAAACTCGTATACCTCGGTTTATATATATTTATATTTCGTATACCCCTTTAAGTACACCACTGAACCAGAAAATAGTTAAATCGGTAAAGGATAAAGAATACACTGTGTATGTAAGCGAAAATGGTCCCGGGAATTAAGTAAATAGTCTAAAACCTTCCAATGAAAAAAAAAAAAAAAAACGGTTAAACTTTTTTACCGATATTATTATTATAAAGGAATTTATAAAACTGTGTATATTATGTATTAAAATTTAAATCAATAAAATTATAAATATTGATAATTTAATGTAGGTAGGTAAAAATGAATTTGGACTAAACTATGATGTATAATGGATACATTTTCAATATAGCTCACCATATAATTATAATGTAACTGGGTAATTACAAAAATTACATGTTTAAAGACATTTTAATACAATAAATATTTGTCATTTGCAAAAATAATCAACTAGTTGAGTTATTAAAAGTTTCAAAATATTTAAAAAACTAGTTTAGTCTAAAATTGGTTTTTCATAATATTTAATTAATCAATGTCTAAAATTCATTTCATATAATATTTAAGTATACAAAATGAAAAATTCTAATCTACAATTCTAGAATCATGACATTTGTAATTATACTAAATTAAGTTTCAAGCATCTATATGCATACTGATTTTAAAATATCTTACCAAACCCTAAGTACCTATACTTAAATTTATTTTGATTTACTTCTCAAAATGAATTCCATAGACGTTGGTTACGAGATAAACACAACAATCCAGTATTCCTATAGGATATACAATTTTAATAAATAACGTATGTCGAGACAACACGAGTAGTACCTTTCATTGCATAATATATTTTTATAATTACATATGGCCGGTAGGGGCGCTACACAGATCGGAATGACGTTGTTTATGTGTACAAAAAATAATCCAATAATCTAAATAAAAAGATGAGTGAATGAAATATAATGAAAAACCTTTCAATGTAAACAGTGTCGTAATTTTAATTTTTGTTTTTTTTTTTGGAAAGTGACAAAAGTTTTTATACATTTTATTTAAGTACAGACATCTTCTCTTTTTACTATACATCAAAAAGTACTTTTATATGAAATACGTCATATTATACTTTATTTTTGAGTTAGACAGAAAATAATAGAATTTTCATATATATTATTTTAAATCTAAATGTAGTTCTTCGATATATTTTATGTAAATTATTTTTAATTTAATTTGATTAAAGAGAAAAGGAAATTATTGGTGGAAATATATATCCTCAGTATTCACATTATTATAAATTGCTCAAACGTCATTATGCGTCTCAAATACTGAGTCTCTCAGTATTTATAGTGAGTACTTAACTATACGCTTTTAATTAAATATAAATATAAAAAATTTTAATTATATTTGTAATTAATTTATTATGTAATTAATAATTTTGAATACTAATAATAGGCTAGGAATGATATATGCATTTTTAATTTACTCGTTATTAGATATAAATTTATTTATTAATATATAAAATTTAAACTTTTATTTATTAAAAATATTGCTATATATCCAAAAGTTTTAATTTTAACAGACTTTAAAAAAGGAGGAGGTTATCAATTTGACCTGGACTTTTATAAAGAGAAGACATATCTGAATAATTTTTTTTTTTTTTTTCTAAACTTGAGATTTCTAATTGGTCCTATTAAAATTTTAAAGTAATTGAACCTAATACACAGTAATTAACACTAAATAACACTAATTTATCTCTTTGTAATCGACTTAAAAAAAATGAAGAGGAATATTATAACCAAGAAAGGTGAAAAATAAGAAATAAAATGATTTTCTTTAAGTTGATTAAAAAAAAAAAATAACTAAATAAAAATACTATAAAAAGAACTAAATAATTAATTTAATAATCAACTATTAATTACGAATTAAAATATAATTCATATGAAACATAAAATATATAAAATATAGGAATTAAACAATTTACATGATATGAATAAAATGGACTTAAGGACGTTGGATACAGGTCGTATTTAAGGATTTAAATGTATAAAATATTTTTATGTGCGTTCATGTAGGCCGTGTGATTTTGTGAGTGTTTATATTATGTTCTTTATTGTGTGTGATTGTTAAAAGTTATTAAAGAAAGTCATCTTTTTTAAATATCGAGTCAATTTTTTAAAATTTTTTTTTTTTCACGTACCTATTTGAGTAGTATTTCAATATATACTTTTATTTCGTATTAAATCTCAATGGTATCTCAAATACTTTTATATATAACCTATAATATTATATTATTTTACTAGATATTTAAAATCATAATCACCCGAAAGACATTTTGCAAAGTCCAAAGAAGTGATAATTTAATAAACAAAAATTATACTCGTAAATATATAATAATTATTTATTGAGTACTTACCTTTTGATAAACAAAGTTCTTATAACTATTTTGAGCAAATGTTTATTAAATTTTATAATCATTTACGCATTTTAGTATCAATAAAATAAATAGTTCTTATTTTATTTTGAAAATTATTTCAATTTTTTTATCTTTTTATATTTATTTGAGTATATACTTAAATAAATGGGCTAAATAAGTATTTGGGTACTAAAATAATTAATTTTATTTACCATATTTTTTACTCACTTTTTTAAACGTATTCTTCAGAACTATGGGTTTTACTCACCCGAAACGATAATAATAAATTATATGAGAACTCTTAAAACCTAATAAAATTAAAATAACTCTAAAAAATATTTTAGTAAGACAAAATTATTTTTAAAAAAGCCGGTTAGTGGTGGGTGGAAATACTTCGCTCGTTGGGTACAATATTGGTGGTGAATATATTGATGTTTAAAATAATGATAAATCATTTATTTTTATAAATTAATTTCAAGCAAATCTTCTGTGTATTACTAATTACTATTAGTATTTATATGACTAATAAAAAATATGACGTCAATATAGAAAGTGGCATAGTAAATATTTGGTGTAAATTTCAAGTTACTGGCATTTTAATATTCCAATTTATAGTAAATTTTTATTTTTTAGCATTTATAGATATTATCTACTATTATGATATAGTTATATTATATTCTAATAATCGTTATCCATAACCAGTTTACATAATAATTTTAAATTTATTACAACTTGAGTGTTATTTTCCTTATAAAAGGTGGTTTTTCGTTACGCTTTTGAAAACTATTTAAAAATAATTAACTTCTATAAAAGATCAACTAAAACGAATTTTCTATCTAAAACCTTTTATTGGAAAACTCCTAATTTACTCCTTCTGAATGAAAAAATAAATAAATATTTTAAAATTAAATATGCATCAATATAAAATCAATACAGTCCTGTCTAAGTTAGATTCTAAAATTATGATAAATATATATATTTTTTAATTTATTCTCAAAGCTTTGATTTAAACACAAGGTTTTATAAAAATAATATAATTTATACAAATATTTTTATCTTAATGTAATATGATATTGGTTTATGAGATAAAACTACTTGTGAGAATACCGTCACCGGCGTATTATAGTATAGTGGCAACATGGGGCCCTGGTAGTCAATTTTAATGCCGTGATTTTATTTTAAATTTCGCTCTAACTAAAATATATTATATTAATTTAATTGAAAAATGAACAATAATTTTTTTTTCATCTTTTGAATGAATATTTTCGATATATTTTTAATATTTTTAGATATTTCAAGGGAACGATAATTTTTTATCTGTATTTTGATTTTAGAGATACAAATTTATTAATAATTTTTATAGTTTTTACGTTAAATTAGTAAAAATGTTATTTGAACAATTACCAATTAAAAATATTTGTACATTTATAATGTCTTCCGTCATTTTTAATAACATATGGTATGAAATTGCGAACTTATGTCTTTAAACTTTGTTCACAGATGTATTCAAATAAAAATAGTAAAAAAACACTTTAATTTGGGAAAAAATAATAGACATTTTGAATAAATACCGAAAAAATTAATAAATTTTCGAACTAAACAATATTAATTTTAGAAGCGTTTTCAAAATATTTAAACAATGACAAAAATGTTATATATATATGTGTGTGTGTGTGTGTGTGTGTGTGTGTGTGTGTTTGTGACAAAATAGTGGAACAAAATAGCGAGAACCAAAAATTACTTATATTGATAAAATTCAAATAGCGTATATTTATTTAATTTACACTTCATTTTGTCAAGTTTTTGGTCTAAAACTGCATTATAATACGATTAATAATGGAATATAATATAAAGCAATAGCTAAACTAAATTTCTAAATTAACTTTTGCTGTTTTCATCACTTCTATCGTCAATATTTTTTTTTATAACATTTTGTTCTGCTGTTTTGTTGCGATACCATTACAACTCGTCTCCTTTTGTTGAGGAACTGTTAATACCTATACCTAATATTATCAAGTTAAGTAGGAATAGGTTGGCTATTTATTACTACATTAACTGGCCTTTTGAATTGAGTCATTAGACTAATATAATTACCATTTTCTAATTTATTTTCAATGGGTCCCAGAAATTATGACCTGCAATCGTTCCAACTCTAACATCTAACACAATTTCTCAACGACAACAAAAATGTATTATTATTAAACAAAATATCAATATAAAATATGAATACACTTACACCTAAGTAACCCTAAGTTTGAAGGGTAATTATTAAATTCATAGGTAAAACGGAATATGAGTTCCAGCTGATTGATTGAAATGATTTAAATATAAAAGAATACGCACGGTTAATTATAACGATTAAAATGTATTATTACTCGACTAGGGTTTTTAGATGTTTTAACTCAACTGATTAATATAATGAAAATGCACATGTATCTCATACTCTGCGCCCTTGTATGTCTACTTACAATGTCAGTCTGGCTTATGCTTGGGCCTCCGGTACAATAACTTCAATAGGCTACTTTACGAAAAAAAAATGTTTATTTAATTTTTATATATAAACATAAAATAGCCAATTTGGTAATTTTATTTTCCATGTACAATTAATAACATAAATATTTTTCTGAGTGCAATCTTAATGAAAACAGTTTAAATTTCAATATTAGAATATTATGGAATACAAGTTATGATAGTATTATATTTAGCACTTGTGTAAGAAAATATACTTTTATTTTTTCCCATTATTTTACCTATGAATAACTATATTTCAATAAAATTTGGTACTTTATTTGGTAGGCCGTATATGTCCGGAAAATAAACAGACGGAACGTATAATTTCCGGAAAGTATTCTCCCGGACCGTATATTCCCGGAAACTAAAATTCAAAAGCCGTATTTGGCAGGAACGTATAATTACGGAATTGTATACTGCATAAAAAGATAGTACACCAAACCGTATAATCGCGGAACGTATATTCCCGGACCGTATATGCCCGGAATCTAAACAACGAAAGCCGTATAGTGGCGGACCGTATAGTTGCGGAACGTATAGTGCCGGAACGTATAATTCCGGACGGCGGCAAAGGTATAATAGCAGAAGGTATGCTTTATAGCTTATCATTTTATCACTTTATTATTATTATTTTTTTATCATTTTATCTCCGGGACAACTTGTCGGTTCCACTTCATTATCATGAATGGACTTTTCCCTCCCGATTCCAGTGGATTATTATCAGTTTATATTAAAACCAGTATTAAAATTTGGATTATTAATTAGGTAGGTATTCATTAATTTATATTTTCAAGTATTATATTGTACCATTGTATTTATTATATTATATTATATTATAAGTATAAATTGTTTATAGTACATGTGTTTAAAAATATTTAAATATACAATATTATATTTACAAGTACATTTTTACGCACGACTACAATGTTGCGTGCAATTAGGTATATACATTATATCATTACAATTAATCATGACAAGATTTTCACATAGATAAATCTCTAAAACAACATTTAAGTAATTTATAGAATGCTTAAATAGTTTATTTTATTTTTTTGTAGCTATTATAGTAATTGTGAATACAATTTAAATAATTGGACCATTTTATCCTAATCGTTTGAAGTATACAATTATAAAATTTGATTACTCTTTACTTACTAATTTTTCACTATCGAAAAGTAGAGAAGAACGTAGATTACATACAACTAATTACATCAATAATATTTTGAATCAATTGAAAGAATATTTATAAGATGTATTTCATTTTGTGTTAAAATAGAAAACAACATACCTACCTAAGCCAATTCTTATTAATAATATAAATAAATATCCAATTATAACTGTATACCTATGTAGGCTTTTTACCAGTCCTTTGGATTTCCGAACATAAATAATAATAATAATAAGTATTAATAATTAATAATGTCAGAGATGGGCAAAATACTTTTAAAATTGTATTCACAAAATTAAAAACACACCATTTTCCAATAAATAAATACAAAATAGTAAATTAAAAATAATACAATATTATATAATATATTACGAGCTTTAATACTAGGATACTAATGAGAGATTTTATTTCTTCAATACTAGTACTTAAATCAACTTCTTTTGAGCAGCATATTGGTAAAGTAAATTTTTTAACAAGTTTTACAAACTTTGGTCTCGTTAGCCTTTCAAAAATTTCAATAGGACATAATTTATAAATATTTTTATATGAAGGGCCTTGGTTTTCTTTAAAACCACATTTTTGTAATGCATTTAAGATCATCCAGATTTAATAAAATATGTTATAATCTTATATATAAGGCCCGGGCTTTTATTTGGTATTGAATCTGAATAGGTATGTGTTTAATGAATCTTGTATGCCATTGAATCTATGAGAGAATGCTGTTTTTTGAAGACTTTTTAGGCAAAATATATAATAATATATAAATAATGTAATCTGCAAACTTCCTTAGAATTAATAACAATACCACAGAACACTAATAATACTCAAAAAGATATTTATTACAATTTCACTCTAGGTCTGTACCGTCCAACCATGATGATCGTAAGAGAATCTGAGAATACTGTTGCAAAACACAAATGGACATTTATTTATATATATATTATTTTTGTTTGCCTCCTCACTTTCACTATAGAACAGAACAGAACAGAACAGCTACCACAGTGTCTTCATTTTAAGATTTTGTTTGTCACTGATCACACTATCACAGAATATATAAATATTGAATATGAATAATATGTTTCCGTGTGCACAAGATAATATTTAATTTATATTATAGCCGTTACATCTTGTTTTTATTTAAAAGAAAGTTCATTACATTACATAAGATCATAATAGTACATAAATACACGACATAGGTACATAATTAATAGATTTAAATGAGAAATATACATCAATTATACAAATATTACCAAATTATATGTTGAATACTGTTATGGATATTTCAAAATCTATGTATTTTGTGTTTGTACCAAGTACTAACAATAATGTACAATAATTTCTAGTAGGTACTTACCTACTTTTACTCAGAAATTAATTTTTGAGTAGGTAATGAAATTAGGTTAGCTGTTACATTTTTAATTAGTACCTAACTAAATTACAGTCACGTTACTTATTTACTTAAAATAATTTCTTTAAAGTTAAATTAATTTTGGTTTTTAAAAATAGTGTTTTAAAATATATTAACTGTTATTAAATTGTAAAGCACTATTGTTAATTAAATTAATTTTATAATTTTAAATTTACTAGGAACAAGTTATTACAGAAAAACAAAAATTATGAATTGAAGTTTATTTTACTATACCTACCTAATAAATTAGTTATTCTGAAAAATTACTATTAAACAGTAATTAAATTAAGATTGGGTTAGGTTACTCCCCAATACTGCTTTTACTCAAATACTTTACAACACTGTACATTATACTGTACATACATTAATATTTACATTATTTACAATTAAAACATATTTACTATATACAAGGAACTATAGAAAAATTTACATTTTAATTAAAAAAAAATCTTTGAAATGTTACATCTTGTAGGTGACACATTGGATATCTTGCAGGTTGCGGAAGGGAATTAATGCATACATCACAGATCCACGCATGTCCACATGGAATAATTATATGGGGCAAACAATTTTCTAATGCATTAATCATACAAACCATACATGTAGATTGATTTTGTTGTGGAACAATATGTTCAACAACTTGCTCAGCAACTTCGATTTCCTGTTCAGTATCAATGTCTTGCTCAGATTCTGAATTTTCACCAATTTCATTTAACCAGTTTATCTGGCAATTCAAATATTGTGCCGACAAGGAAGACACTATCTGTATAAATTGCCAAATACTAATTATTCCAGCCTCAAATTGATCTGTGGTTCGCTTAATCTTCTTAGACTGCAATATGTATTTAGATTTCAAATTCCTAGTCGGTCTAAGATTATTTAAAATTTGTTGTAATGTCATATGGTATGTTTTAAAGATATTATTCAGATGACCTGTAAATAAAATACATACTATTATACGCATGGAATTAATTATCAATAGAAATACATTAAGTTAAGGTTTAATGCATTGGAATATGTAATTTATACTGGGAAGTTTTCAGAGTAAAAAGAGTAAAAATAGTTAAGTTGAAAATTCTATATTTTGTAACAATAGGTATAATACCAAATTAATTATTTTTTACCTAGAAATATCCATAGATTTGGATGAGTAGCAGAGAATTTTAAACTTAGTCTTGATCTTAGTTGATTGTGGAAACTCTCCAAATTATTATTTGTACGCCTGGGAAGGCCATGAATAGACATTATTTGTGGTCCAATACTACGCAACCAATACCTATTTGTATGTAATATTAACAATATTATATATATACACGATAAAATTGAATTGAAAAAAGTATCTTCTATTTACCTTTCATAATAATTGAACAGATTACTCATGTCCACCTGGTGGTTTATTGCGTACGCTTTAATTAATTTGAAGCCTTTTTCAATTTGTTGAGGTGGCAATAATGGAAGACCAAATAATAGCTTTAAGCTGCGTAACGCATATTGATTATTATTTACGAGTCTGTGATATCCTTTTTTCTTCATTGTTTTGAAAACAGCCTACATCAAAAATGTAATATTAAGTGTTATTACTAATAATTATTATACCGCAAATTGGGATGACTGATAATATATATTTTTTTAATTTCAATAATTTTTAATGGTTAAACAATGGAGAAATGTATATTCTCCAAATAAATCTGAAATAGTAATGGTATTATCATAGTTGAAATAGGTACCTAACTGTTTTCAATTTAATTTGTAAAACGAATTAGTACTGCAATATAGGTAAATATAAAATTATTTTATTATTTTCATAAGTTGTACAGATCATCAGAATAAATGTATGATTTAGAGTACTTGTAGATACTTCAACTTAATAAAAAAAAACTCAATTATTTGTGGAATTTAGTTTCTTTTTTTTGACTTCCATTTTCCACACTCCAATTTCATTCAGCTTTATTTTCATTTTCACCAGTTTCAGTTCTATTATATGGGATACAATTGATAGTGTTATGTGGATAATTTAATAATGTTTATACCTACCTAATTAATTTAATTTTATATTATATTTATACAAATTACTTAAATTATAAGCCTGAGTTCCTACATTAATTATAAAATTTGTTTTACATATAATATATATTTGTTTTATAATAACAAGTAAAAAACATTGTGTTTTATGGATAATCAGTCAACATTTTCAGTTTAGAAATAGTTAGGTATATTAGTTACAAACCAATTATTAATAGTGAGATAAAAATTATTGTTATATGAAGTTATTAGGGATGAGTAGTTCATGAGCTAGTCAACTCAGTGAGTCGACTCATTAAGATGAACTGAACGAGTCGAAACAGTGTTTCATGATTCAGCGACTCAGTGACTCAGTTTACCCAACCTTAGTTCGGAGTTGGGCAAATTTACAATTCACAAACAAACAGAATCTGAATCGATTATACTCGGCAATTTAACAGTTCACTAGTTCGGTAGTTCAGACTTGCCACTTGCCAATTCAGAATGTTATGTTGTGGCGGTAGTAGGTACCTCACATTTATATTTATATATACGAGTATATTATACCAAGTGTTTAGTACCTACCTATAATCTATATAATATAGCCTATAGGTATACTTACCTATATAATAAGTATATATTTTTACATTAGTGTAATATAATATCGTTTGGTGTTCACATTATGGTAATATTGATAGGTAACACATAATTTATATACCTATATATATAATAGTAGTTTT
>JAIPRL010009919.1:0-16559 GCA_025469235.1 Pemphigus obesinymphae
CAGTTCCATATTTTAGGACTTAATAAAACAATAATGTACAACTTCACTTATTAAAATTTGTTTCAAATATGTACCAATTTGTTGATATCAATGTGAACTACAATTTTAATGTTTAAAAAAATGTTTCGATTGTTATAGATTTTAAAATTAACTTTTATGTGTGTCCTGAAAAGTTTTAGAATATGGAGATGTTTTGTTATTGTTATTGTTTTGTTATTCAATTTATATCTTTCTTCGATTGTATAAACGATAAAACTCTGAAAACATTGATTATAATAAGTATACCACCATCTAATTCTCATGTAGAGAGAGTTTTTTCGATAATGAAACTAAAATGGACAGATGTTAGATATCGTTGTTCAGTAAACTTGATAAAAAGTGAATTAATGATAACATTAAATATACCGCCTTTTAAACATAGTTCCTGCACTGATCTCGTGAACTTAGTAAAAGAAGGTACCTACTGGTTTTTTGAACGCTGTGAAGAGCCAGAAAAAATAATATTTGAAAAATAAATAATTTACAATTTAGAATTAATATAACTTTTTTTTTTTTTTTTATTAAAAATTTCATCTAAAATGTTATTATTTTATTATTATTATGTTTATTACACAATTTATAATAATAAAGTATATATACATATAGAGAGCAAATATATATCTGTGTTATATACTTATATCTTATACCTATACCTATTATAATAGGTTATGCCAGAAATTATTGCCTTTATAATATATATTAAAACCCGAAGGGAATGTTCTTATGTTGGAAAAAAGTCCCGATTTTCTTAACTGTTAAACTAAAACGGAGTTTTACGTTATTTTTAACCGCGGATTCGTGCAAAAGCCATCTAATGATAATAACGATAATAATAATGATAATGTGTTTCAGACGCGTTATCTCGCCGCGGCGTGTTAGGTACGTACGTGCTCGCCGGGCCGGGATCGCCCAGCGGAATGGGGGGGGGGGGCGGGCGAAATCGGACCGAGAGTTATCGCGCGCCCCGAGAACAACAAACATAATTAAAAAAACGAGTTGAAATTTTACATTAATAATATATTTTCCATGCCACGTTTTACCTATAAAATTCAATTTCGCGTACGATAAACCAAACTATATACGTACACGCGCGCCATTAATAAAAAATCAGCGCGTTACCGACCGCAACCGCGGTATAATGCGGGGCGTCGTATTCGCACGCATTTCGTATACGTATAATAATGTAGTCGCAAGCGCAAACAAATACCTCCACATTGTAATATAACGTGTTCGGAGTGTCGGGCGAAACGCTCGCGTTAATAATATTTATAATTTTCCAGTTCCGAATCGTCAGGAAACCGTTTCGAAATATTCGGAATTCCGTTTCCGTTTTACATTTTGAACATGCCGGGGTTGGCCAGTAATCATTGTTACGTGTATCAAAGTTACGCGATCGAGTTACTGTTTTCGTAACTATTGTAACTTATTGTAGTCGTGTTACACGATTTTCGAGTAACTTTAAAATGTAACTCGTCGCAATTTTCACCGTATCTTTCAGTAAAAGATACAAGTATCTAAAATCGCATTTACATAAATCATTGGAGTACCTATATATCAATATCAGGCTGTTTTATATACTGTGTCGAACAATACGAATTTTTGGAAAACTATTTTTTGAGCTTATGTAGTTTTTAACGTTGAAAACAATGGTGTACTTACCTAATCATAATTTAAGGGTAGGTCTTAATTTCGAAATTATAGCGATTTGAATTGTTTTTAATATCTAAAACGATATATTTTACTCGACGTTTTCTTATCAAAAGAGTAGTAGTTTTTAAATAATCCTACGACAATGCCTGTTTTTTATTTCACGTAAGACAAATATCAGAAATGTACTACGACAATTCAATACTTACACCAAAAATACCTTCATTCATTTTTTGTTCTGTTATTTACCTCTATTTAACTTCTTTTTGATACAAAAACATAATTTAAAATACATTATTTTGGATATAGTATAAAAAATTCAAATCGCTATAACTTCGATACTAAGTCTAATCGCTAAATTTTGATCGCATCATCGTTTTCAGCAACTAAAACAAAGTAGGCATATCAGCTCAAAAATTTCTAAATATCAAATTGTCCGATAGAGTAAAAAAGTTCCCAGTATCGTTTAGGTTATAGTTTTTAAATATTGAAATATTAAATAAAATAAACATCAAAATAAAAATTTGGTTTTTAATAACTAACATTTAAATATTTTATAATTATTATTGTTGTCTATTGACTTGTACCTAAATTATAATTAAATTAATAGTAATTGAAAATGTGTATATACTTGTTATAAATAGGTATATTCATTTAACTTTTATATTTTATTATTATTTTGATAATGTATATATTATATTTTGAATATTAAATGATTTAAAATAGTTATGATGATTATGTAAAAATGTTCAGAAATATATCATATTGACCATGGTTATTTTATTTGTCGGTTTTCAAATAGTACTCACAGCGCTATACTTCTTATGTATAGAGTAATTATAACACATCCGCCGAAAACTGTTAGTTATCTTATGTTATGTAAAGGCAGTTGAAAGAAATTGTTAAAATTTATATTGTTGTGTTACATTATTATATAATTTATATTACCTATTCAAATTCTTATTATCATTTGAGATAATATGTTTTATTCGGTAGGTATTAGATTTGTGTTAATTTTTCTTATTATATAGACATTATGTTCCAACCATGCATATTAGTTATTAATTTTCAGAAAATCTAAAAGCTCAATAATTTAAACCTAATTATTTGGTGCGTTGAAATCCACAAATTCGAAACCGTATACAATACCGAATTAATTCGTATTTAATGAGGATTTGCACCCGTATTGCTAATATGGCCGGTTATTTGCTTAGGAGTGTATTGGTTAGCAAACTGTAGGAGATAAGTATATATATTATTGTATGGTATACCATACCGTCAAAAGAAAGATTAGGGTTAAACGGTTTTTCGCGCCTCACCGAAAAACTCATTGAAAACCCGTTTATTTTATACGGGTCTTGTTCGGGTTTCCAGTCAAACAAAAATAATGAGACATATACCCAATGCTGGGCATGAACGAGTTAAAAGTTAAAATGAAGTTAAAAAGTCAAGTTAATTTTAATTTTATCACTTAACGTGTTACTTTTTTTTAAATTAACTTTTAACTTATTAAATTACTTTTTTTTTGAAAACTCAACGTGTTGACCTCGTGTTAAATGTATACAATAGTATCTAAATTAAGCTAAATTTGGTCCAAAGAACAATACAAACTTTCTGAAAGTGGTTTTTACTATTTATTACAGGACATTTTACTAATAATCTACTATTTACATATATTATTGTTTATACTTTATGTTATACATAGGATTGTAAGAAAACTATAGTATAACTGTCATTCGCGCCTTTCATTACTTTCACATTATTTTTATGATATTAAGATTTCAGGTAATATTGTTGTTTTGGGAAATTTACAATCACAGTAAATCAACGTTAAGACGGATCACGAGGGTATGAGGTAAATTTATGGTAAATGTTCACTTTATTGGCTCTTACGACACAGATCAGTTTAGTTTTCGCGTTGATATACATTTTATTAATTGGACCTATCCAATATTGAAAATATATTGAAGTGGTGGATACTGTCTGTTTCATATTAATATTATTATGAATACAAAAATATTGGTATTTCCTAATTTTCTATTGTTGTTAATTAGAAAATTTTAACTTTTTAATAAGTTAAGTTAAATTTTTTTCAAAATTAATTTTTAACTTATAAATATAATAAAAAATGATAGTAACTTAAAACATAATTTTTTAAACTAACTTAACTTAGCGAGTTAAAAAAAATTCGTTACTTTTCCCAGCTTTGGGTATAACTATCCGTTTTAATGAACTGTACCAAGCGAGTAAAATGATAATATCAAGACACTTTTAAATGTATCACTACATTTACATTTTAGGAACTCACGAATACACAAGAATAAATTTTTATCCCACAATTTCTTAACTTTAAGTTTAATCGAATAATATTTCACATCAATAATAATAATTTGTTATTTTCTATTATCAAAATATCCTCCAGGATATCTGGTAATATAGAGATATCCATACATCTTACGTAATGAAATTAAGTTTAGAATATGATTGTTTACTGTATATACTAACAGTGAAATGTAATTTTAAACTTTAAATAAAATAATAAATATTATTTATTAACCTAACCTAACCTGACGTACTTACATACCCTAGGTTTATTTAATATATATTTTTATACTGGTTTCGGTTGTAACCATTATGTTGGTTGTGTTATAGTAAATATAGGTGACACTGGTTTAATATTTTTGGTGATAGGGTGATATGAGTTACGGTGAATACGGGTGAGAATAACTGGTATGACAGTTCTATAACAATCTTGTTATTGTTATCACAGTTTTGGTATTGGTTATGGTCCTGTTGACTCCCTCTTGGTGTTGGTCATGTTGGATAAGTCTTGGTATTGCACATACCATTCTACAGTCTTGCTATTAATTTATTTTTGTTTGCCAAATTTATAAATAAGGATAAATAATTTACGACGGATTTAAAATATTTCGAGTTTCTTTTACTCTTATTAGGTAGTAAAAAAAAAATATTTCAAAAATACAATCGATCTATTCACATTATGCGATGTCGACGGTGTTGATCGGGACCACTGAAATAATATAGGTACTTTTGTAGTCGATGGTTGTTTTCGATAACATCGAACTTTCGCGAACATTCGGAAAATAATCGGAAACCCGTTTTGGACTATCGTTTTCGAATTGTATAGGTACACGTCTAAGACATTTACTACTAATTATTACTATTACCATTTTTTTCATACCAAGTAATACAAAATATTTTCGTAGTTTACATACAACCTGTTTTTCGAACCTTGTAAATCGGTGAGCATATACATACATGTGCCCCATAAACCATATACCATAAACCATATACCATAAACCATATACCATATAATATTATACCGGTGTGTGGTGCACACATAATTAGCAGAGATTGTAAAAAAAAAAGGATTATGTATATTTAGTTCATTGTTATTCCATATAAAACGAACCTATGTGTAATGCTTTAGTAAACAATTACCTATACAATTTTCTTCGTAATCATAACATAAAATATTGAAATATATAACAACGAACAGTGTTTTGTTCTTCTACTACAATAAAATAGAATAATAATAATAATAATAATAATAATAATTGTTATTATTATTATTATGATCGTTTTTGCTCGATTTCAAGAGAAGTAGTCATTACAATATTCGTGAAATGCATTTCGAATTTGATATGGGTATCATATAAAACAACGAACACATTCTAAATAATCAATAACAATGCGGTATACTATAATATATATTATCGAAAGCAGTAAATTCCAAGTGGGACAAAATAATGTTTGCGCTCGTTTTGATGGCTAAACTATACAATGAACTACATTATATTTCAGCACCGTAACACTTTAATAAAAATACATTGGTATTAGATTATGTTATCTATTTATCGCAGTATAATGGGATGGTTATACCACAGAATAAATTAAATCAGAAGGGACACTTTCGGATGTAATCGAAATTTTGATGGCCGTTTTTTCATTTAGCAATGCTCATCAATTATTATTGTTAATGTATACCACGGTTTAAGATATAACGGTTGCCCGACGGGATATAAGAAGGTGATATTCAAAGTTGATGAATGTGTAAAATCATTTTTTAGCGCTTATATAGACCGTAGTGGCCTATTTATAAACTACGATATTCATTATAGCAATATAATTTTACATTATTTTCAGAGATAGAAAACGCTCAGAATTAGTTGAACAGCTGTTTTTACGATAACTATTTCAATTATTGCTATGTGATAAGACTTTTAATATGGCTCGTCGGGCAATCATTATATCTTCAACCGTTATGTGTACTAATGGTGCCATATTTTGTCATTTTTAGTCGGATAATGCGACCAATTTTACCATTTACATTAAAAATTTTAATTTTAATATATTAATGTTAATTTATATAATGTGGTCATACTCAATGTTAAATGACAAAATGACCAACTAATATTTTTGGTTTGTACGTTCATCGTGTTAATTTATATCGATATCCGGGGCTTTGTTATAAGACCAATTTCGTCTCAAGAATTTTAGTAGAAATTTTTGCGTATAGGTTCATAAATTCAGTTACCCATATAGGAATTTTATTGTTTCTAATTACAGTCTAATTTGTCGATTCACTGGTTAAATACCAGAGTATATTGTCCTCATTAGATGGACTTGTACACCCGAAATGAAGTAAATAAGAATAATAAGTGATGTAGATAAGAATAATAATTAAATAAGAAATGAGGTATTTCAATGAATGTTTTTAAAAGCACTTCTCATAGTTATGATATTCTATTCCATATATCATTGCCGGTCTCACCATTGTCTTATAAAATTTACCTTTCAACCTAATAAGGATTATGGTTTTTTTTTGCTATAAAAAATACCTGATGCTTCTCTCCACTTCACCCATCCACATTTATACCTGTGTTTTATATCCTCTTCGAAACTCCCATCTTTCTGTACAACGCAACCTAAATATTTGAACCTATTACGCTCTCCCACTACATTAATTTTTGTGAACATTTAAATGTAAATTAATTCCCAATATGATACATTATTTTCTTTATTTTATTTTTATCTTTATTTTCGGATAAATGATAATGGTGACACATTGGGAACCACTAGTTATAAAAATGTAAAAGTTAAATATCTTGTTCAATATTGACTTTTTTAATATTTGTTTTCGATACAAGACTTTGAATGCTTCCAAATATGTTGTGAGTATATAGAAATTGGAAAAAATATTAATTTTATGCACTTTTGGAGGGTAACAATGCAAAAAGTATATAGCACTGAAAGCGTCAAAGGTGCCTTCACACTACACCGTGTCGTGTAATTTTCCAAAACGTTATGATTAGCATTAATCAACGTTAACTTAGTTTTAGGTTACTGGCATGTCATTGTAATCTTTCCAAATAATATTATTTAAAATAATTATAATTTTCAACCGTTTAACTATAAATTAAAATACATGCACTACACGTCTATACATTCTAGCAAACGCTCGAAAGTCGATAAAAATTTGAGCAAAGAGGATGTGAATTATGACCTTTGAATTTGCATTTTTCTGAAAACATGTGACAATATATCGTTGTAACATCGGTAAAGTTGAATATTTTTTGATTCTACGGTAATGTTTAGCAACACGATCGATTAAAAATGTAATCACAGCGATTAGCCAATCAAGTGCCGAGTTCTTCGGACGTCGTATGATGACGACATGATGTGTACTTCGTCCAGCGAAAGAACGTGCCGCGGGCTGTCCAAAATTGGTTCGGTTTCACGCATCCCCGCGCGTGCCCAGCCATAATTTTCCCAAACTAGACCGTCAAGCGAATGACGGTGTATCACACACCGAGCGTTGCCGTCTTCACTATCGGCCGCCGTCGGGGCGATCGGGTCGTTAGAGAGGTGGAAATGGGACGTCGGCGGTCGCTCGGTCGTCAGTCTGCATGCGCAGAAACGGTGCGTTCTCTCGCTGAACAGAGTGTGTAGGCACCTTGTTATTCGGCCGCGGGGTTAGAACCGTCGTATACCACGTGAACGGTATACGGGCACAGAGCAATACAGAAGCGTCACTTAAGCTGATAACAAATTACCGTGCACCAGTCCCTAGATAATGTATGAAGTCATGTTAAAAATTCTTGTATACCAGTCGTTCGATGTGTTCAAAATCCTCGAGTATATGACTCATTTGTTTACGTTGCCCACCAGCTCTGTAAATATTTCAAGGCCACGGAGAATCATGTTTGCCGGGAACAATAGGACGTAGGGGACGGTGACATAGTCCTGATGCGGGTGCGGTATGGAGGGCGGAGTGGGCACGCGTATTATGAGAGGCGAACACACGGTATAGGTGTATCGCGGGCGGAACGTAAAATTAAATTGCAATTTCGTCGGTCGAGCGAGGGAAAAATCCTTTGAACTTTCCGACAAAGAGCATTTACCCGGCGGGCTCGGCGGGCAAATAAATAATAATATGAAATAATAAGCTCGCGGGACGACCATTATTATTATATTATATTATACGAAAGGAGCAAATCCAATATCGCGATGTTTATTGGACAACGTGCAGCGCCGGCCCGTCGACGAAATTACAATTAATTGAACGAAAAATACAATATTACGTTTGTTGCCGAATCGTCGTCACGGGGTGTTATTCCGTCATATATATTATAATTGGCTTACACGGATTCCCCCCGCCCACGCGCGACCGTTATTATATTTTCCTCGTCATTATCGCTATGGTTATTGTTGCGGTCCGTCCAATAGTATGTACTTTATAATATTATAATCATTATCTCGTCAATAACGAAACGTTCGTAAATTCATTGACGGCTGAAACCGCAGGGCAGGCGTGGCGGAATCTCTTTTGGGTCATGTGCCAAATTTTTCCAATATTGAGGTTTTTTGAAAATTGCTCACGTGCCTAAAAAAAAAAAAAAAAAAAAAATTAAACAATTCTATTTTCTAAGGATAAAAATAAGGTTACGGATATGCTAATAGACGGTTAGTTTTTGGTACGCTCTGAAAATGACATCTTAGTTATTGAAATACGTATATATTACGCAGATAAAAGTGTTTAATATTGTCACTTCGGGTATATAATATAATAATATAAATAGTCACAAGTACTCAAACTAAACATGAAATCTAAGCTTTTTCCAGTACCTTGTAATTTTAAGATTAGTTCATTTAGACGTGAAGAAAAATCGGTAAAAAAAAAAAGAAACAAACATTAAATCGCAAAGCCAACTTAAATCAGTTAATTCCATGTAATATTTTGATTGTCGTTCAAAAATAATCGAATTTCGTGCAAGTATTCTATAAATCGTTCGAACAGATGAACAGATGACCTCTAGGAAGCCAGCCAGCATTATATTGTACGTATACTCATGCATAGAATTTACTTCTTCCAACAATAGACAAAACAGTCTTTTGTTTAATGCGCAGACATTTATGAAGTTTAAAATTTTTGGTTTAAGTTTTAAAATATTTACATAGTGCATTAATCCGTCATTAGCACATAAAGCTCCCCGATGAATATGACAATGAAAACCAATTTAGGGGTGACCAATTCTTTTTGATTTTGATTTGATTAAATTTTCAATTTTTTTTTTTTTTTTTTGCGTTCCATTGAAATTTGGTTAACGTTAATTTATTAACCTCTGCAATAGAGTAATATAGAAATGGCGTTTCTATATATATCGATTGTGTAAGTCATTTGAAGCGCAACATGGTTAGGTTGGCAAGCCGTGCCAAGAGGCATTTCGCATTACTTTTCCGCTAGATCACATTGTAAACATTCTTTTAGATTGATAACTACACTGGATAAGATAACCACCGTTACGCCGTCGCTTAACGGTTCCGTTATAATTTTAAAATATTCATTCTAATAAACTAATCTTATTCGGGGAATAAAAAGTCAAATAAAATTTTTGCATTTATTTTGTAAATGTAATAAGTGATTTTTAATATTGTTCGTGTAATGTTGTATGAATAAAGTTTGTAAATGTAATTGTACCTACATAATTTTCGTGTTTAATTTGTAAATGTTTAATATTCTAGGTACCTAGCTTAAGTAGGTATCTATAATGTTAAGTTCTGAATCTAACGTTTTAATGGTACCTGTTGGACTCTTTAGATTATTTTTACAAAAATATTAGGTATCTAGGTCGACTCCAATTATTCAAGAGAGAGAAAGGGAGAGAAGGAGAAGGAGAACCTAGGTACTTATCATGGTTAAAAATTTATAAATTGCAAGATATAATTAAATCACTTTTCTTCATATTGAATATTTTTTTTTATTATATATATGAGTGAATTTCTTTTTATTATTCGACGCCAAATGTATCCACTCATGTGTATTTTAGTTATATAAATTTATTATATTAATTATAAAATGACTTATTATATAATAATAATATAATATATATATATATGATAATACAGCACCGGTTCAAGCGATATCTAACTATAACATTTGGTTTTTGTTGTTCTGTGTTTTTTAATGAGTTCAACGAATTTGTTGAATTGGAAAAAAAAATAACGATGGACTATGCGCTTAGTTAAAAAATCAACGTTCTGGAAAATTTTAGAGAAAAAGTAAGCCGTGGAGTACTTTGACCTCCACACCCTTTATCCGACATTTCTCAACCGCAGACAATTTTTAAAAACATTTTTAGATTATTATATAACACGAATAGAACATAAAAAAAATATATTTTTTTTTTTTTTTACATCAACATTTTGCATTACGTATTTTCAAGAAAGTACTACGTATAGTTAAAACATGCCTATTTTAAAATAATTGAACATTTATTCTTTTTAACTGATTCATTATCGAGGAAGCTATAAATGCACACCTAAATGTCGTTTTAATATAATTTTTCAACAAATGTGTTTATAAATTATTGATCAAAATTTGGTCAAAAAGTTTCAAAAATTGTATCTTATTAATTACGCGTTAATACGTCAATTTATCAGTGCTACTGTGTACATTTCAAGTATCTGACATTTATACTTTTTGATTTATAATAATTTTTAGTCGTTTTTTTTTAGATTTTCTGTTCACTTAATAAAAACACCTACTGGGAAAATCGAAAATTGACATCTTTAAAATATAAACTACAATAAATTTCCTATCCGAAAGCTTAAACTCCATTAAACTCCTTTAACCTAAACTAAAATTTGAATAAAAACGACTATCTGACAACGGAAAATCCAAAACATAGTGATGGGTGGTAGAAGTAAAACGGAAATCACCATTTCACTAATAAAATTTAATGTACACAACTAGGTACCTACCTAATAATAGAAATTTATCGGTGTCGTATTGATTTGGCCAAGAATTCACCATCTTTTAAGGCTTTAGTCATTCATGGATAATGAAGATTATTTATTACCTATGATACAAATATGATTTAATAAGATCTACTATTCAAAATTTTATATTGGGATTTTTATCTAAGACCCATTATGCGATAAAGATAAAAATTTTGTAATTTCAATATTTTTTCAAAGAAAATTTACATTTTTAAATAATTTTAAATACAAGTAAAAACGGACGTTGCGTTCCCTACATTCCTTGATAAATAAATAAAGCGGTAAAGCTGTTAACCATTAAACATGAAAAAATTAAGACTAGCTCCCTATCCAAATCTACCACTGGTTCAACGACTGTTGGCTATAAGCAAGGATGGGCAAAGTTAATGAAAAAATTAACTAGATTTTTTTTAAATAGTTACAAGTTAAAAGTGAACGAACTTGTGACAAAACTAGTTAAAGTTAAAGTTAAAATCTAATTTTAGATAATCCAAAAGTTAATAACTTGAATTATTTATTATCTTTTATTTAACTTAACTTTAACTTATCAACTAGTTGATTCCGATCCTTGGCTATAGGTAATGCTGGAGTTGGTCGCTTACTGTTTCTTACTGTTTGGTAAAAACATATTTTTTATTTTATTATGATTATATTTTAATAATAATAAAACAATAATATATATGTAGCTAAAATATGTTCGTTTCATTGTCTGCAAAAGTAGTTATTATATAAGAACCATGGCGGATACAAAGGTTCTGAATGGGAGGGGCAATTTATTAGCAATAAACAAAAAAAAAGGATGTCAACCTATTTTTTATGCCATTTCATTCTAATTTTTTTTGTGAACGAGGAGGGCAATGATCCCTATTGCCTCCCCTGTATTTTCTCTTAGATGCATATAAATAAATTATTTATCCTTATTTATAAATTTGGGTTAAAAAAAAAAAAGCAAGACTGCAAGAATTTGCAAGAACAATACCAAGATTGAGTCATCATGACCAAGACCAAGACCAATACCACCATGGTCTTGGTCTTAATCTTGCTTTGGGCATCACTACCCGCTCACCATGTAGCTTCCAGTCTACACTATCTTAGTTCGCCATACGAATAAAATGTTTCTCCAACCAGCTCCCTCTCGCAACAAATGATAACATTAATAAAAAAAATAAATCTCCAAGTCTGCAATTAATATTGTTGGACTATTGATAAATGGTGTATTTAAATATTTAGTTGATATACATGAAAAAAATAAAAAAATTCAATGTGAAACTTAATGAAATGTATTCGAGCCATAAAATATTTTCAAATATTCAATTTCACTGTCATCAAACATACTTAAATATTAATTATAACATATTAAAAAAAAAAGCCGTCCAATATAGATAAGGGGGTGGAAGCACTTCACTCGTCGGTTGTTAGTATAAGTGAGTGTTCGCCTATAAGACTATCTTGGTGGATTGTAGGGGGATTTGGGGGATAGATCTCCCATTGGACTTGAGCTTTTATTTTTTTTCATGGAAATATAGTAAAATGGAAAATATAAGACAAAGGGGGAATAATATATATTTCCATAAAAAATAATAAAAAGCCCAAGCCCAAAGGAGGGGGGTTTCTCTTTCTCTTTCTATATATATATATAAATGGTATGTAAAAATACCTACAAAATAATGAAAATTATGAACATTAAATGTCCAGACATACTAATTTATAAAATTTAGTTATTCATATTTAAAATTCAAGATTGTTAAACGCACGTCTTTCCGTATCCCGATGTTAGCTGTATAAGTTGTTTGTATTATATTTATATAATAGAAGTACCTACTGGCTACTACCTACCAATTATGGAACAAGTAGGTACAAAATATTGCGCGTTTACGGCATTGTTCCTATATAGATGAATTGTCCAAGAAAATCCACAGAAAATTCGATTTTTTTTATTATAAATAAATTATAATATTTTGGTATATTTAATAATTCATAATTAATGTATCTTTATTCTCTATGGCCTATGCTGATAAAATGTTAAATTATACTGACTTTTATTGATACTTCTATAATATATTATTAATTTAATTTTTGTTGATTAACATATTATTGTGTTAGGAGAGAGTTTCATTAACATTGAGTAGGTACCTACTATATTTTAAGGAGTTTTTAAGTTTATAAAAAATTGAAATGTGTTTCGCCCTCCGATTAAAAAAAAGTCAATATATAATACATAAAAATAATGACTGGTTGGTATTCAATGTTTATTTTAAATAATAAATGGTTTTTAGTTTTTTATAACATGTCATCTTATAGAAATAAATACCTATATAAAAAAAAAAAAAAAAAAAAAAATGTTAAAAAATTGATTATCATTTTATACTCGAGTAAGATTTTATCATCATTTCAAACATACAGATATAATATAATACTGGAGGGGTGTGTAGGTAGCTTTATCTCCCACTGGTCACCTCATGATTAATTACTTCACTCTCCCCCCCCCCCCAAATTAGAAAACAATTTCTAAATACTTCGCTGATGGATAAATCATCGAATTAAAAAAAAAAAACGATTCTGATCGGAGTTTCGGTGTATATACGCTTATTACTGTCAGCTATATTATATTCTAATGATGCGCAAAACAGACTCAAGGAAGTCTTGGTTTTGGTATTGGTCTTTTTGATTCAGTAGAAGTCGGTTTTGGTCTTGTTTTCGGCCTTTGTATTCCAACATTCTTTGCAGTCTGGTCTTTTTTTTATATATAATTTTTATAAAAAAGGATATATAACTTATTTATACATATATAATATAATATATCTGATTTTGTAGACAATGAAAACGAATTTAGTTTAGCTATATATTATGGTTATTATAAGTGTTGTAATTGAAAAACGATCATAATACAATAATAAATATGTATGCTGGTAGGTGATATAAATAGTATGATATAAACAGTGTTCTATAAATTATTTCTTCTGTCATAGGTATAAATTACAATTTACTATTTGGTAAAAAAAAAATTACACTAACAACATGACACGATAATCACTATATACACGATGTGACGGTATGATCAGGAAAAAAAATTGTGTATCCATGTACGAGCAAGTAGTTGGTTGTATTCGATAACATATTAAACTTTTGAAACATATTACAATAACAGGTAATCTGTTACATTGTATGTTAATTTTTCAATAATATTAAAATAAATATTACAATAATAGGTAATCTGTTAAGTGTTTGGCGTTTACCCATATTTCCGATAATAATACAATGGGATATTGTTGATTGCATCACGAGAAATCTGTATAATCTATGTGAACTTGTGAATAGTGTATGTTAAGAAAAAAATATAATAAATAGTATATTTAATTAATGAATGATTTTTTTATTTATTTAAAAGCAAAACTTGCAAGAGTCTTGCAGGCAAGTATTGGTAGTGATCTTGGTGTTGCTCGTAACATCATTATCATAATATTTAAATTGATAAATTACCTCTGTAAAGTACTAACTTCAAAACATGCAATTTGCTATCGGAAAACGGCGGTGAAGCATGTAACGATGAAAATATCGAAAAAATGTGTATTTAGAAAAAAAATATATTATTATAAAACCATTAGCTCTCTCGTTCCACTCAATTCAAGAACTGCAGATACTACAATATTGAACACTCGGGATCAGTGACTACTCACTTGATTTTTATTATGTACTTAATACACATTTGGATATTTTACAGAAAAAAAGAAAAATAAAAACTAAGCAATTGACTATTTTTTAAAGCACCTAATTTACAAGTAGTATATCATAATTATTAGTAATTTTACCATTATTCATTTTTGAGTAATTCTAAATTTTGTTTTTCAGAAATATGTCTATTTGTTTCGTGTGGTTTACAGAGCAATGGTATAATATCGATGAAGTCTATTTGGAATTTATAAGAAGCTCATTTAAATACTCGTTATAATTTATTATAACCAAATGAACTGTGACATTCACATCCTTTGTCTACAGTGATACTCAAATAAGATTTAAAATACATTTTTGATAGTGGGTAAAAAAATTCCATATTATTATACCACAATATAACCGTTTGTCCAATGTCCATGAATATTCTGATTGTTATCACTCAATTTTAAATAAAAAGTGTTAAGAGAAATGATGTCACGGAACAACGGGTCAAAATTCATTTTTTCTTCCATAATACTATTGTTTGCTTATCAAATGTAGCCTGATGGATTTTTACTCGAACCGCATTTCATTTAGTTAACAGGTGTATGCTTTTAAAAGTTAATTATTAAAAATTTGAAAATGTTAAATATAAAAATACTACAATGGATTATAAAAAATACAATATAAATATTAAACAAAAAAAAAAAATCGAAAATGTAGAATTTTATATAAAATAATAAAATGCATTATTTGTGGATAATTGATAAAAAAAAATTATTGTCATATCAAATACAACTTAGAATAGTTGATATATATTTACCTATGATATAACCTATACTTTAATCTATATACAACTAAAAAAGAAAGTAGTGGTGGTTTTTTTTGTTTATCAGCCACCATCGAGAAGGTTATACACCTGTACCAATATGTTTTTGACAATAAGTATGTACATACATAATACAAATTTTTAATACAAATGTATTTGAAATGCTATTAAAATACTTCATTTTTGTATCCTTACATACATTATACATAATCATAAATAAACATAATAAATTTTTCATAATATCTCGTTATTTCATATTTATACATTATAGAGTGCATTACAAGACGCATAGTATTACAATTGTGACAACTTGAAATACAACTCGAACACAGTTGTATTACAGTACCTATTCAAATATTGTGTACAGTTTTTCCAGAATAATTGTCATCAATAATAATTATTATAATTTTAGTGTACTAGTGAGAGCTCAGGGCCTTGTTGAGGGGGTGGGGGTGTAATTTCAAATGAAAGTTTTTCTCAATAAAAAAAAAAGAACAATTTTCTACATATTATTTATAATAATAATAATAATAATATTTGATATGGGTGTGGACTGTGGGCTTAGCCCTTGAGCCCCCTTCTTTGACGTCGGCACTATAGTGTACTATTTTTGAATTATCATTTACCCTTGCCGAGCCTAACCTAATCTATTTGTTATAACAATATATCATAACACCATATCATTTACAATTATATCATATTACAATTTGTAATATTTTAAAGTTCATATTTTCATATGATTTTCAACTGCTGTGAAATTTCGTAGTATTGGTATTTTCAATATTGTATACAAGTACTATTGAAACGTCTATCTCCATAATAAACGGTAAATGTGAACACGATTTAAGATTGAAATCAAATTACGATAATATTATAATCTAAAATATAATTTACCTTTGACAAGAATACTATTTGTACACAACCTACTACCGAGTAAGCGGTTATAATCTTGTTATTACATATTACAGTAGACGCCGCTTATAAGACTCACGGATATAAGGTTCAGTCGCTTATTAGACTCAAAATCGTCTGGAACGGTCCGGAAGTATCCAAATACATTAAAAAAAATCGGTTATAAGACTCAAATTTC
>JAIPRL010009920.1:0-16556 GCA_025469235.1 Pemphigus obesinymphae
TTTTTTTTAAATTTAAATAAAATTTTACATTTTTTATTTTTAATTAAAAAAAAACAAAAAAATAATCTTAAATATAATAATTGTAGCGCAACATTCTAGTAATTATATATAAAAAAAAAAAACTTAAAAATATTCAATAGAACAAAAGTTATTGCAGATGTCAGAACACGGTGAGACACCCTGTATATACTAATATATTATGATCATATGGAATCAACCTGTCTATCCTCTGTTAATAAAAAGTGTTTTAATTTATGGAAAATTGTACCTCTTCCTCATCTTAAAAAAAATATATAAATATATGTCAGCGTCAGTTCTAATAATTTGGCGTTCAAGGTCATTTACATATTTTGCAATAGAATCAAAAAAATTAATTTAATTAAAGATATATTTGAAAAGTTAAGTATAGGTATGTGTTTCTAAATATATACTTAATATATATTATATACACATATATGTGTATATTAATTTATCTTTTAAATTTGATCAATTGTATTGGATTTCCTGTTCGGTCTAACCAAAATTCAGTAGTAAAATAAATACCGAAATAGTATACCATCTAAAAGTTCTCAAAATCAATACACTCATATTCAATGAGCAATAATATTAATTATCTTCGTATTAATGTACCGAATGAACCGATGAAGTGAATGTGGAGAAATTTATAACTATTTTCAGAGTGATTCTTAATTCGTACTCAGAATGAGTATTGTTGATTTATTGGCATATAATATATGTGTTATTGTCGGTTTCGGGTCGTTACAATTATTGTCAGAGCACTGAAAGTGTCTATGATAAAAGTTAAAATAGAAATCCATTATGAATAATATTAATTTTGTAATCAAACAGGCTTCCGTTTATTAAATTAATTTTTAATAATCTTAAATGTTTTGTGCAAGTCTACATTTTAAGTAGTTAGCAAAGTAATTTTTTAATTCCATAGATTAAGAAAGCGGGTTTTTTTTTTCACTGAAAGCAATCATAGCTCACATTTTTAATATAAAATTACTTTTGTGCAATACTATATAGTTAAGAGGTAATTATAATGTATTTTGCTCACTAATTATCAGTGGAATACTACGAATAACACAACAGTTATATTAATTTTTTCATATTTTTCATTATCATTTCATATAGTAATTTCATTGTAACATTATATTCTCTCGTTTTTATATCAGGTTTCTAAATACAAGTTTTAATTTCTAAAATTCCCGTTGTGTTCTGTCTGTCATTATTTGTATACTCGTATGTCCGTAATTACTAGTGAATGATACATAGTTAGGAGTTGGTTGATATTGTTATATTATATAACATTGTCCGTCTGTCTTTGTAATCCAGTGCTGTCGTTATCAATATCAATACTTACGATTTGTATTCCTTTTATTCGTTTTGGGTGTCTACACATAAGTGTGAAAGTTAAAAGAATTGTTTATAGTGTATATAGTTTATAATACAGTTAAAAGGGGAGAAATGTATGCACAGTCGCGGAGTGGATATCCGAACTTTATATAATACTATAACTGAACCCGTTTGATAACATAAGTGGTATAAGCAAAGAAATGTACGTGGGTAAATACACGCCCACATGAGTATATAAACAGTTCATAAAAGTAATTGTGTATCATTGTTGATCCTCGACAAATATACTGATATCATATTATATCGATATTATCGATATCAATAAAGTTATAGGGATATTGTTTGTCATTTTTTTTTATGATCGAAATAAATGTAATATAAAGTTAATGCATTTTTACCATTTTCAATAAACTTCATATTTTTAATATTATTTTTATTTTTGAAATTATGTTATCGAGTCACAATTAATAAAACATGATTTGGCCAATTGTTTTAATTGTGATAGGTATTATGGTATAAACAATATTATCACTTACCATAAGTAATATTTATAACATATTTATATTGACTAATACAGAAAAAATAAAAAAAGATGTTTAAAAAATGAACTCTATAGCTAGCTCTATGAATTATAAAACAAAAAAACATAATTGTATGTAAAAAAAAATGGTACTCCAATACTATTAAGGAAATTCTCAATTATTCTTAAATGTTTTAATAAAAAATAAATAATTTAATGCAGGTGTAGGGACATTTACAATATAAATATTTTTTCGACACATGTCTTATTTATTAAAGTTTGGAATTATAGTATAATGATACTAATTATTGAACATATAATAGTAGTGAATAGTTAAACATTTTTTTTCATATACATTATACATGTTATTATATGTAAATATTTTCTCTATCTTTCAGTTTCAATTATTGTTTTCTTGTAAATGTGCTTAAAACATCAAGCAATTTTATGTACATAATTTCATGAATAATTAAATAATATTAATTCATTCATTAAAACAGAGAAAATTAATATTGATAGTAATTTAAACTAACAAAAAAATAGGATATATATTTTTTTAAAGAACTATGAAATATTATTGTAAAGCTAGAGAAAAATGTAAATCTATTAAAAAAAATATATTAAATATAAATACCTACTTAAATATAGTAACATTTTGTAGTAAACTTCTTCATTATATTATAATTTGATCCTAAAATCCATATACCTCTAGAATTTTATTAACTGTATTTATTGATGAGAATTACCAACAATTCGTCTCAAAATTTGTTTAGAATTTGTATAATTTAAATCATTTTATTTCCATACCAATTTTATTAGAACTATTTATTATAACTATTATTTTATTAATACTTTTAAGCAAAATAAAAATTATTTCAAACTATCCATTATTAATTGATATACTATTTGCATTTAGATTAAACTCTGTAGGTTTTATGGAATACTCACTAACATTTTTAAGAAAATATCAATTTTGATATTATACATTAAATAATCATTTTCGATTTCTATGGACTAGCCATTTTTCAATTAGAAAACAATACAAATAAAGAAAGTTGTATATGATGAATTCATACAACAAAAGATTTATTAATAATCCCATTAAATTGCAAGACGATCTATAGACTATTATATTTAGTTTAGTTTTTCATATGGAAAAGCTCCTTTAGTTGTTATAAGGATTTTCATTTGATTCTCGTATATATTTTCTATATTATTTATTGCGTTCATTGTTATATTAATTAAATATTTCCCTGTTGTTTTTTTAATTAAGAAAACTCAATTTTATCAACATCGTTCATAAACAACGTTTGAAAGTTCTTACATACGAAAATCGTTAATTATATTATAATATTTAGAGCCGAGATTTTCATGCACAATTCGCATCATATTTATTTTAAAATGCTTCAGACAATGCTTTCCAAGTTACAAATATAATTCAAATATTCACTGTTCGAATTCAATTTATTTTGGGCACATTTTTACATTTTTTATGATTATAACAGTTCATGTTTTAAATATTTTATTTTAATTTTATGTATCACATTATCCAAAATATAACCAATATATGAAATTCTACAAATCAGACGGCAAATTTAAAATTTGTATTCCTTTTTTATTAGATATAGCTTTAAGAACAATTTTGTTTTTATATAAAACATTATAAATGCAATTGAAATTGCATAGTATGTATAATTCATTCCGTACTATTTTAAATCATATATAATATACAATTATGCATAAATTTGTATGAATATGAAAAAATTAAAATTTGTATACGAAAATGTATGAGGGCTAAGATAATTATATACATACCTACATACAAAAATACCTAACACAATATGAAATATATTACTTTTTAATTTATCTTTATTACTAGATTAATTAAAATTAAAAAAAACATTATTAAATACTATCACAATTGATAATTTTTGAATAAACTCTTCGAACTATAATGTTTAATTTAAAATCGTATTTATGGTGTCACAAGTGCCTCAGATACCGTCTCGGTATATAGGTATACAAGGCTTTACCACAATGTGAGAGTTTGATTTAATTTGAAAAAAGTATCTTTTGTGCGTTTATTTATATTAGAATAAATTACGATTTCGGTTGTATTTTTGGAATTTCAATACGAATTTGGAATATAATAATATGCGTATTTGAACTCAATACTGATAGAATAACAGTGTTAATTTGAAAAATAATTTCAGGCGTCTCATACTGTGGACACTATTTCTCTTGTACGCAGCAATTGAATAGAATAAAACGATATGTGTAAAATGATATGTAAAACTGAAATATGCGTACATTATACTGCAGTCTCTAATAGTTTTAATATATTTTTGGACGGATATTTGTCGAATAATATATATATTTTACGGAGCTTCAAACTGTCGTCGATTAATTACCATTGTAATGGCGTGCGCAACAACGCCTGGTATTTATATAAGGAATTATTTATTTGTTCTACCTACATTTGTATGTATACGTATTATAATGGAGAATACAGCGGAAACATCCTAGCTATGCACGGAATTCCTTTGGTCTCTCCAAGTACTCAATGTATCCTGCGAGGATCATTGCCCGGAATGCCAGTATAAAATATCCTTTAACGGGCTGTCCCCGACGTGGCGGTAGTGTTTATGCCGATTTTAATTTACACAATATGATTTTTATCTACGATGTAAATTTTCGAAAATATGTAAAAATGCATACGTGTATATATTATAAGCTAAATATTATTATGTGTAATGTTTTCGAATTTATACAGACGTCATATTTCGGCCGACGCGATAAAATTTCAGATGCAGGTGTATCTTCCAGTCAAAATACTAAAAAAATACTAAAAAATACTTTTAAAATTGTATTTAAATACAGATACAAATACATCGACATAAAAAGTATTTAACACGTACTTCGATTAATACTTTTTTTAAAAAAAAAAAGTATTTAAGAGCAAAACACAAATACTTGCTGGTATGTATTTAAATACTAATACTTTTATACGGCTTTAAATTTATTTTTAAAACAGTCGTATTATTTAAATTATATTATTTTTATAGGACTTAAAATCACTCGACTATACATTTGCAATTATTTGAATGTAATATTATAATAAATATTAAAATTATTACAAAAATTAAAATTTTAGTTTTTAAAATATTTTGAAAATTAATAATTTTGGCGGCGGATGCGATTTTTATCGATTTTATTACACTTATACCATAGATTAAAATATATAGGTAGTGCTCTATTACCCGCATATTATACATAAATTCTCGTAACTCCGTCTGTCCATCCATCACACTGTAAAATAATATTAAATTTAAATGATAAAGTAAATTTAAAATTACACCACACAAACATATTTAAATATTCATTTTGATTGAATTAAATTTATTAAAATTAAAACTTATTGTAAGAAATTGTATTCACAATTATTTAAATAAAAGTATTTGTAATTCCAGTAAAAATACCAATGGCATAGTATTTCAAATACTTTAATTAAAATGTATTTTAAAAGTATTCTAAATACTATGAAAGTATTTAAATATATTTACTGAAATACTCTACAAGACTGGTATCTTTTATACTTGCTTGTAGAGTTGAATTTGAAGACAAAATTTTGCAATATTATGAGTTTTCGTAAGAAGGAATATTATAATTGTATATCTGTAAGTATACGAAAAAGTTCTTTCACTGTAATCACATATAATCATTGTATTATTATCGTATTATGAATACTGAATAAGCGTACAGTTTGTGCACGTACAAATATAATAATATTATAATGCTGTACCTACCCCTGCAGGCATTATATTTTTCCATACATTTTATTGTTGGTGTTTCGTGTAAAATTGTATTTAAATTTTGATCCTCTCTAGAATAATAATTATGCTAATAACTCACTTGAAGAACGCTGACTCGTCTAAATAAAATAAAAAAAGCTCGTTTACCTATATTAGAATATATTTTAATATATATATATATATTACTCGAAATGTTGGCCGTTTTAAATTAATTTATATTCGAATATGACTTAAAAAAAAAAAATGAAAAAAAAAATCAACTTTATCCGTTATTTTAAATATACCACTGTTATTTTTATTAAGAAAAGTTCTGAATCACAAATGTTCATAAACCCTGCAGTATATGTGTGTGTGTGTGGGACTATACTAATAATTAATATATGGAATTAAAATATAAAAAAAAAAAATTTTCATTACAACTTATGGTCAAAAAATGAACATAGTCCAAATAATTATAATTGATTTATATTATGACTAAAAGAATTCGGTTTAAATGTTAGTTTTCGTTCAATAAAACTCATTAACAATAGTCAGATTAATATCATTAACATCATTGTTTTTGCCCGTTACTGCATTTTTAGATTTTAATATTGATTTTTAATTTTATATGACTATAATATTAAATTTCATAATATATAGTTGTTTTTTACACTTGACCACAAGTAAATATAAAAATCTTCAAATTAGATACTATTAAAATTTATTACAATTAATTTTTGTACTAGAGTTTAGACCAGTGTTTAAAAAGAATAAAGCTCATATTTTGTTTATGACAGACGAACGTTTACTCGTTTATTATGTCAAATAGAATGTGAACGTTAGTGACATTCATATTGCCAAAGAATTCGAACGATTTTCAAGCTGTTAAAATTAAATAAAAATATATTTATATTTGCCTATTAACCTAGCTATAAATATAATCATAGAATTATAATACTCAAAAGTCTAATGACGTTGGCCCGCCAAAATTTTATCAAGAACTCATTAATTAAAATGGACGACCAGATTGAAATTTTTTTTAAGAAAAAATTTTTTTTTAAACAAATTTATCTTGTTCTTTTAAAAATTTTTTAGAACGTGAACGATTCAGTTTTGATTTTAAGTGAAAACTTCGAACACTGTTTTAGACGTAATGGTGATTTGGAACATACCTTTCTCTTCTATTAGTACTGTCAACGGGTTCAAATTTTAAACTAACAATAAATATTTATTTTGCTTCATATCAACTGTTTATTGTATTAAAATGTTTATATAGGTAATGTATGTATAGGTATTTTTAATAAAATTTGACAGTAATTTATAACCTAGGGTGTTTTTGTGTCAATGATTTTAAATTATCACTATTTTATTTTATCGAAAACATTGTTAACCTTATATTCTGTTGTATAATTATTTTATGAAAATGATTATTTATAACTGAAAAATTTTGAATATTAAACAATGGTTTAATTTATTACATTTATTTTCGGAAGAATTTTATATTTAAATGAGAAGTGTGAATTTGTTAGATTATTTTTAACGTTGAATTATAAATTGTTATTTGACCGATATTCTACGTTGTTTAACACAAAACTAAATAAAAATAAATATATTTATAATCATGAAGATTGAATGAGATACATTTATATAATTTTATTGCATGATATATTATATAATATAGATAAAATATGTAGAGTATAAAATACAGATGACATGTTTTTATATAATATAATAATATTTCATATATGCATAGGTAGATTTTATATAAATTAGGGAATTTAGACTTTTTTTTTCTATAAATTCGATATAGCCGATTGAGTTAGAAATATACTCGTTAAAAAACCAAATTGCCTTTTCAGTTAAATGTTTATAGACATATTTCATAATACTCGGCAATTATATCATTTTTTTTTTTTCATTAAATGTATTTTTTACTCAACATTTGAATAGAATGTCTTTAAAAAAATAATTTTGTACTTGTATTGATTTTAGATACCTTTTTATGTTAATTTCAATAATAAATTAATTTCTTTATTTTTACCTACTATTTAACAGTTTATTACTCAAAATCAATCATTTGTATTGTTTTAAAATCATTATCTATATAATATGATGATATATGGAAACTTTTTATTTTGAAATACAGCTATTTAAAGATATTAAGTGAATTAATATATATATATATAATATATAAGATTTGATATTTTTTTCATTGATTGTTTTCTAAAATAAATTTAATGTAGTGATTATAATCATAAAAAAAAAATTCTATGACCACAATGTTGATTTACTGTGATTTGTCAACTTTTAGAAATATATGTATTTTTTTTTTTTACTTATAACATACATAATTGATAACTCTGTATTATATTCTATAAACGTGTAGTTATCTACTTATCTATATTAAAATAAAATATACTCAGTGTAATATACAAGAAATAAAGCTAAACCCTGTACAGCAGCAGAACCCATTTGAAAATTAATTTTTACTAAAACATAAAAAAAAATTTTAAACTATACAATAATAATACCACAAATCAATAATTAATATAATATTATAAAGTTAGGTAATGTAATATTTATCAATATTATCACATTAATAAAAAACAATCGAGATGCTATTGTTGTAGCATGTTATACCTATATAACGTATGCTATATACCTATATGTAAACTACTAATTATTACAGTATTGATGGATGACCGTGAACAATATAGAATGTACATTTTTTGAAACTAAGTAAAATAATTGACGTTGAATAAATAAAAAAAAAAATATTATAAATTAAAATAATAAAATATAATACAAAAATTAAAAATGGAAGAAATGTGCAAGTACAGAAATTATCGAAGGAAAAACGTACATGAACGTGTGAACATAATATAAAGTAATAAATATTAATATTATAATTTTTTTTTTTTTTTACAATTTATTACTATAGCTCTCCTAACGGCAAATACTGGTTCGTGCATCACCCTTCGAGTGTCAATTTTTTTGTATTGGTAAATTATTCCTGCCGGAAACTGTTTACACCATCTCGGAAACGTTGCATAATAGTCCAATTGATTTGATTATACTATTCCACTGATATGCAGCACCTGGAATTAATTTTTTCAGCCCATTCCAAGACTTTCATTTTGACCAGGACCCGAGAGCTGCCTATTGGCAAAACAATCAATTCATTAAAATTATACGGAGTGGGTGAAAGTGAAAATAACGTTTGGGGTCGAGTAATTTTTTTCTTCGGTTTTCCATCGAAAACGCGATTGGGACAGTAATCGTCCGGTAGTAGGTACTGCCACGATGCTGTGTAACGTTCCAAACAAATAGTATACCCTCGTTTCTTTAAATCTTCTTCTTCTCCTTCGCCTTCTCTCCCAACTATTTGGGGTCGGCCACCCTGGTCCTACACTCCCACTTAACTCTATCTCCCGCATCTTCTTCACTTACTCCCACCTTCCTCATATCACATCCCCCCATCTCTTTTTTGGTCTTCTTCTCCCTCTCTTACCAACAACATTCATTTCGCTTACTAATCTTACTGCCTCAGACTCTTCCCTCCTTAATCCATGCCCGAGCCATCTTAATCTATTTTCTCTCATTTTGTCTATTATCGAAGCTACCCCTATACTACCTCTGATATATTCATTTCTTATTTTATCCTCTCTAGTACTCCATTCATCCACCTTAACATTCTCATCTTAGCGACACCCATTCTCTGTTCTATCTTTCTATCTACTGCCCAGCATTCTGTTCCATACATTATTGCAGGTCTCACCACTGCCTTATAAAATTTACCTTTTAACCTGATAGGGATTCTTTTATCACACAGAATACCTGACGCTTCTCTTTAAATATCTATCTAAATTTTAATAATCTAATTCTAGAATTCTAATAATATAATAAAAAAATCTAATAAATCTAATGTACGGTCTCCACGGACGTTTGTTCATTAAATCGTCCAAAAGCCGGCTTGCAGTAAACCCCCGTCTACCGGCGTCCCTAGCGTTTGGCTTGACGACCGACTTTCGTGGTAGTCGCGCGACCGAGTCTCTCTCGGTTCCCCGACCGCCGATCGAGGCACCACTACGAAAGTGATATTTTTTCTAAGTAAGTTTTTTCCGTTTTTTTTTTCTACGAGGATTTTCCTCCGTAGTGTACCGGGTTGAACCAGTGGCGTTATTTCAGTTTTTGAAAGGGAGGCGCAAAGTTTTGATCAGCCCAATAAATGAAAAAAATAACGTTCGCTATACGCTCGCCAACCTCTTCCCACGTACATTTTATCTCAGTAAAATTACCAATTACCATTTTACATAACTTTATATTTATTGTCGTGGGCTCCAAAAATGGCCTAATTTTCCGGGAGAATATTGACAAAAAAAAAAAAAAAGAGGCGAGAGACTAAATAAATATGATATAGCTGGTACCTACCTAGTTGATCAGAACATTTTTGGACCGGACTATAAAATAGATTTACGGAAATTAATATTTACGAGTATTTACGGAAACCACCACTAATGCACATATAAAATAAATAGCCGGTGGTAAAAGTAGGTACCTAATAATAGTATAGGTACGTGAAGTATTGAAGTATACACAGTACATAACATAGTGTAAACCGCTATTATAGCGCTCGGATTTTACTTTGTTTTCTCAATACGAGTACACTGATATTTGTGAAAATCAATAAGTAAAATAACCCGTAATAGACTAGGTATTCATAGGTTTCTATTATAAATTAAGTTTTAAGTTCTAACCGCATACTATTGATAGCATCTATCTATATATATTTATTTTAATGTTATTTATTTATTTTACGAGTACACCGAGTATGCAAGTAATCACTATACGGCATACCTACGCTAGAATAATTAAGTTATGAATCAAATTAGCAAGAATCATGTTTGCGGCTTAAATTTGGTCGGACACCGGCCCGCTGCCAACAAGAAGGGAAATGCCCACCTTGCACCCCCCCCCCCTCCCAAATAACGTCACTGGGTTGATCACTATGGAGTAGACAATAATCGTGCCCCCGGAGATGGGGATCGCCTAGAGTCGGTGAGATCCAAAGGAACGTGAAACATGGTAATTAAATTTCTGTATAAAACTCCTTGGCCGGTACATACCTACTATAGTTCCTACTTTGTTATTTTTATATCTAGTATACATATTATTTATCTCGTTAATATTTATATTATTATTTGTAATTGTCCGTTGAAATCATTGGATCAACAGCCCTTCATAAGGCTTTGTTCTTGTTTTTATGTATATATATATATATATTATTGTTTTGTCACAAAGCGATGTATCCTCTAGTCGACTATTAAGTATAAATTTTGTTTAAATGTTATTCAGTTGGAGTTTTGTGTCATTTTTCCATAAATAATTACAACAAAACACTTTCCCTTAAAAAAACTATAGTTATTCTTTATTTATTTTACCTGCTCCAAACTTTTCAAGTTTGTGACGTCTCTGTTATAAAGAGTTTCTAACCCTAAAGACTATGATGCTCCCATAGAAATGGCCAATGAGTTCAAATTAACGTTAACCAAGTAGTCGGTCACACCTAGAGACCATAGTAAGGCCCTTGGCAGGGGGAGTAAATGAAGCACAATGCTAAAATTTTTCCAAATTAACCTTGGAGTTTGCAGGGCGGCTTAAGATCTTATGAGGAAAACTACCGTGGAGGAAAACGCTAGTGTAGTCATTATCAGCGATCAATACTGGGACTACACCGAGGAAAACGGTAATAGGCTTATCTTCACTAGGGGAAGTTAAGAGTCGTTCATTGACTGCACCTTCGCCTCAGGCCAGTTGTCCAGTAGTATTTTCAACTGGGAGGTGTCAGATAAGGAATCACTAAGTCTTCATCACTATATTTATTTTAAGATAACAATAGTAGGCCCCATTAATGCTGGTGCCTCGCAGGTGACTCGGGGTTGATCAACCCGTAGCCTGGACTTTGAAAAACTCAAAGCGAGGGTGAAGAATGACTCCTAATCTACCATAGTTTATAGCCCAGTGCCAAACTGCTCCGCCGAAGAACATACAACTGCGATAAAAACTTGGCTTACTGATATCTCGGACATCTGCATGCATCGTAGATCCAGGATTATAGGTAAGAAACCTGTTCTATGGTGGTTGTCTACGATCTCGGATATGAGAAAAGCTGTATTTAAAAGCCGACGTGCATATCAAAAAAAGCGAAAAAAGCATGGGGAGGCAAAATGTATTGCTGAACACGAAGCTTATAAGGCCAGAAAAAAAAAAGTACTGGTGATAGAAATCATTAAAGCTAACGCGAGAGGCTGGTCAAAAATTTTAGATAACGTAGACTGTGATATATGGGACACAAATCATACAAAATGGTCATGAAAATATTGTCCAAAATGACCTTAACCGGGTTTGGAATTGAAAGGTCGATTAGATAGCATTGTGATCGCTCTTTTTCCTCGACCGAGGCAATTATGGATACACGCCATAGATGTATCTGCTCCAGACGGAGGATACACTCCCTGTGCCATCAGTGAGCTTATCTCTACAGACAAAACTCTACCGAATGGCAAGGCTCCGGGTCCAGACGGCATTCCGAACGAAGTAGTCAGGGCAGCCGTATTGTCAGTGCCAAGTCGTTTTGTTGACACACTAAATAAGTGTTTTGATGAAAGCTTATATCCTAACAGGTGAAAGGTGGCTAACTTGGTCCTGCTTTTCAAGTCTGGTCGCTCTCTGGAAGATCCATCGACTTACCGCCCTTTATGTATGATTGACGGCTATGGCAAGTTATTCGAAAAGATTATCGTTTAAAGATTAAGGACTCATCTTGATTCTGGCCATACATTATCTTCGAGATAATTTAGCTTCAGACCAAATAAGTCAACTATTGACGCTCTTTCATGTTTGCTAGGCATTCTCGAAAGGGCAAACGGCCGAGGGTATGCGTGTAACTTATACGTTAGAGTGCTTACCTTCGACGTGAAAAACGCCTTTAATAGTGCACCCTGAAAGATTATTAGAGCGTATCTGTCCGACCACAGTATCCATGTGTGCTTTCCTAGTGGTGACGTGCGAAATTATGAGGTAAGATGCGGCGTACCCCAAGGCTTAGTCCTGGGGCCCAAACTGTGAAACGTATTTTATAACTATCTACTGGAAATCAGTCTTTCAGTAGATGTCGAGTTTACTGCGTACGCGGATGATGTGGCAGCTATAGCAAGGGTGCCACATATTTTAGAATAGAGACTGGAAGAGGCTTTGCGATCAGTTACCAAGTGAATAGACGACAGTGGTCTAGAGCTCGCTGTTAGCAAGATGAAGGCCATTATACTGACAAACAGGAATGTTTACAACAACATGGTCGTGTCATTCGAGGGCATCGGTTTGAATCGCAACCAAGTGTCAGATACCTGGGTATTGAGGTTGACGCAAGGATGAGATTTGCGAAGCAGAACAGGCAGCCACTCGGGCATGCAGGCAACTGTCTCAACTACTTCCCAATTCCAGAGCCCCCGTCAGAAGCCGAGGAAAATATTGGCTAGCATAGTGTCATCCCGCTTGCTGTACGGGGCTCCAACATAGTTCCCTACTATGATCTCTAGAGCTTGCAAACGGATGTCCAGCGTATTACAAAGCACCATGCTTCGTGTGGCGTGCTGTTACATACGAAGCCGCCGTGGTTATGTCAGACATCCAACCGCTCAACTTACTCGCGAAGGAATGAACAAACGTTTACAGCTGGTTGGACGCTGAGGTTGCTCACGAAAGATTGCTTGATGATTGGCAGCAAATGTGGACAGTAGCAGTAAATGGTCATTGAATGCACAGGCTGATAGGTGACGTCAGAACGTGGCATAAAAGGAAGCACGGTGAAATGACATTTCACATGGCACAGGTACTAACGGGGCATGGATGCTTTAATGCATATTTGAAGCGTTTTGGTAGGTCTAAAACTGCCGCATGTGTTCAATGCGGTGTTTCTCCTGACGATGCGGAACACGCTGCGTTTAGATACGATGTGTTGCAACGTTGGAGTATCGAAACGTGTGTGTACCTCAGGATCAAAAACTGAATTCCAGAGAATTTCATGAATGTAGTGCTAGAGACTCCAGCAGCATGACAAGAGTAGAAAGGCTGTTTTCGAGAATCATGCGCATTAGTGAAACAGAGGACAGGGCGAGGCAGCAGCTCCGACGTTTAAATTAAATTAAGTTGTTATTTGTTAAGTTTTTATTTATGTATCTACTGTGTACTTATGTATATATAATTTTATATAATTTAAAAATTAGCTATTAAGAATAGCTTGTGTTATGATTATTTTGTTTCCGTTAATAAACGATACAGCAAGGAGCTAAGTAATCCCTCAGCAATGCGACCCCTTGTTTGTTTATATATATATATATAAAGGGTGTATAGCGTAGTATATGCATCGTCTGATTTGGAGCATCTCCACTCGGGGGATTTGAGTTAAAGTTACCGCCAATCAGCATGAGTCATGGCTTTTAGCAATGAAGGTCTCAAGACTCTAAAAGAAGATGTTTATGATAGCGTATTTCATGTTTGAAAAGACGTAGCAACTATATATCACCATTTGATTCGTTAAAGTCACATTAATTCAAACTTTCGCTGATTTTCTTGCTTATAAATATGACACCATAGATCGCCATGTAGGTGGTTTATCTGTCATTGTCAATTGTTCTAAAATACAGTTTGATGGCCATGAGAACGTACTTAGTTGTATTTAGTTGCAGTTTGTCGATGTTGCCATCATAAATTGATAAGTAACACAGGATCGGTTGAAGTTAATCTGTAGACACTCGATCATGACTGTAGATGAAATATAAACTTGGAAGTAGAGTTAAGTGGAAGTGAATATTGAAAGATTACAGTAGCTGACCCTAATCAGACGAAGAGAACGTTTAGGAGGAGAATATAAGTAAATATAACATGTATGAGTAATTCTTATGAATATTATATTTATGTCGTATTTTTCTTTATTCGTAATTAATTTAGTTTGAGTATCATGAACGTCAAAAGACTTTAACAGCTCAAAAAACGCGAGTTCTATTTATGTATAATGATAATACACAAGAGAAACGAAAGAAATTCGTATTTAGTGGTTTGTATTTAATTTTTTTATATTGTTTCATTCTATATTCATTAATTTTTATATTCCATTGTCGTTATTATTACAAAATACAACGTAGAAGTTTTCGCTGAGTTGATTAAAATGTCATTATTCACTTGACGAGATTCGTGAATTTTAAAAAGACGTACAGTAAACAACTTATTTGTTTATTACAAGATTAGTAATTTTCTTAGACTATTTGCTATCCTTTTCTTTGTAAAAGGATACATTTATTATTTGTTGTAAAACCAACGCTATAACTGAAGTATATATAGTCAAGGCACCATTCTACCTGACTGGGCCTGATAATAATATGGTTAAATCCTTCCTGGTCATTATATTTTTTCCTATTATGATATTATATCAATGAAATAAAATTACAAAATAATATAATCATATTATATACAATATACATATATATAAAACACTTTTTGGCTTGTAGGACTATAAAAATCGCAAAATAATAAATAAAGTTATCCATAATACAATATAAAAATTATATATAAATATAGATATAACATGTCCATCATAAAATGATCAATATTTTTATGACAGTTATAGCAATGTATATTTCACCGATCTTCACTCAAAATTGTTTTATCATAAGAAATTATTTATCATTGTTTTCAAACTTTGTGTATTCTATTATTTCTTTCTGATAAACAAATAACTTTTATTCTCCTCTCCACTAAAGGTTTTTGTAAAAAACATATTTACAATAAAAATTAATTTTTCATGAACGATTTGTTTTCTATTTATTATTCATTTAGTTTATTAATCATAACAAATTGTTTTGATTATCTATACATTAAATACCTAGATAATTTTAGTATAAAGATCAAGGTGAAAAATAATGAGAAGATTATTGATATTTTCAATGTAAGCTATTCGATTATTCCGTAAATTACTTAAAAAATTATGAAAATTTTTTTTGGAATTACATAATAGTATTATTTTATAATATTTCTAATGGATATAGTAATCATGGAGTATTAATCCAGCATTTCTACCTTTTCTTAGGGAACTTGTTTTTAAGTAATAAATCACCTTTCCTATTTTATTTTCATTTATCTAATATTAATGAATATATTATTAAGAATGTGTGTCAAATCTTACTATTCAAAATATTGTTTTATTTATTTCAAAAATTTCAAAAAATTTATATTTCTCAAAGAAGAAAAAACAATTTTTTATATTCTATTATTATTAATATTTGAGTACTTGTGGATAATTTATTTCAAATAAAATAAAACCCAAATCCACAAAAAATAACTTTTTATTATAAGCAAATACAGTATTTCGGCAACAACGTTGCCATCTTCAGTGCAAAACACAGACTAACCGGTTTCTACGCGTACATTATCCTTATATAGTGTGCATTCCCGCGCATGACGTCATCACATGATGAGTCATACCGCGGTTCTTATTATTCTATTGTTATTTTAAAAGTTTTAACAAATTATTTTGTAACGGATTCAAATCCCAGTTTAACAAATTATTTTTATTTTTGGACATTTCTATTGCTTCTCTTATATTTAATTCTTGATTATTTGTGACTTGTTTTAATAATTTGATTGTGTTGATATTATGATTAAATTCGAAAAAATGTTCTGCTATTGGAGACTTATCTGTTTCCTGATTTTTCATGCTTCTAATGTGTTCTTTAAATCTTATACCTATGTTTCTTCTTGTTTGGCCTATATAACATTTATCGCAATCTTCACACTGAATTTGATAAATTCCTGATTTTTCGGTTTCAATT
>JAIPRL010009921.1:0-16556 GCA_025469235.1 Pemphigus obesinymphae
ATAGGGGTAGCTTCGATAGTAGACAAAATGAGAGAGAATAGATTAAGATGGCTCGGGCATGTATTAAGGAGGGAAGAGACTGAGGCAGTAAGATTAGTAAGGGAAATGCATGTTGTTGGTAAAAGGGTGATGGGGAAGACCGAAAAAGAGATGGGGGGGGGGTGTAATGGCGAGTGTTATGAGGTAGTTGGGAGTAAGTGAAGAAGATGCGGGAGATAGAGTTAAGTGTAGGACCAGGGTGGCCGACCCCAAATAGTTGGGAGAGAAGGCGAAGGAGAAGAAGAAGAAGAAGAAGAATATACTATTATAACTCTATGATCCGAAATAGATATAGGGTCCTCCACCCTGCTTCGAACCAACGCCATATTATCGATATCGATCCCCGGGGACTCCTATCGCGGACATTTTTAGCTATACACACACAATATTATTTACACGCATCGGGTACACGTTTAAGTAAGTGTGCGCAGTACTTTGAAATGTCTTGGGCTTCGCCGACAACGGTAATAATAATAATAATAATAATAATAATAATAATAACAATAACAATAACAATAACAATAATAATAATAACAATAATAATAATAATAATGATAATAATAATAATAATAAAAATAATTCAAACGATTTTAATCGCTGGACGGACGTATAGTGTATGCATAACGCGTAATCGTTGGCACACATCGGTGACAGATACCTGTTTTTCGAGGCGGTATAAAAAAATAGCAGTAAAAAATCACTATACGATTACGACGGAACGTATTATCATTATGCACGCGCAAACGTTTTTTTTTCGTCCGACCTCTTGGCTGCCGCGGGTCCGCCCGGATACCTATAACATATTATTTCGTCCGTCCGGCGCTCTCGCGCGCGTCTCGTTATCTCGTCCGGCGCATCGTCGTCCCCCGGCGGTCGACCCGTCCAACGCGGCCACTCCCCCCTACCCCGAGGGCCCCGTCATCGTACGGTATCACGATATCATATCATTCGACCGGGCGATATCATTATTTTCTTGTGCACACTTTGCGGGCCGCCATTATGCACGCTTATCAGAGCGCACTGGGGAATTCGTAAGTATTAATTTTACACGAGGTTTTTTTTTTTTTTTTTACTGTTTTTGGAATTTTTTCCCAGTTATTGCGGCAAACGGATTTCGCCGACCGGTCCGCCCGTAGTACGCGCCGCCGATACGCCATCGCCGCCGTCATCTCGCACACACCCGTCGCCCCCGAACCCGATTATTATCGTCCCCATCGGTCACTCATCGCACGCGGTACGATATCACGCCTACATGCGTGCCAGTGGTGGCCAAAACGGCGCACCGTCGGATATCGGACGGAATACAACGGTCGGAAAATGTTCTCGACTGTAAAATGTTATCTCGCGGCCAAAAATTCATTTTTAATTTTGAAAAATATTAAATATTAATAATACCTATATGGAAATATAGCTTTATGTCATATCGTACATCGTTATCATCGGCCGAAACGAAGAAAATTGATTAGCTCGAAGAAAATATTTTTTCAAGCTCTCGCGCGTGTATGCAATGGACAATTTTCCCTTAGTTTACAAAAAAAAATTAAGTAAGACGGCGTAAAAATAGACGATAACTTGTTTTGTTTTTGTTTACTTTGTTTTATAACTCATAATCGTCTCTCCCGTTAAGCACCCTTCCATCATAAAAAATTCTTGAACATATCACTATACTTGTATGTTGTTGTTTTCTGACCGGATATAGGTAATCACTAGATATTATTATTCGTGATTATTATTCGTGATTATTATTTTGTTTGAAAATAGAACTATTTCAGTAAGGTTTTATGTTTTATCAATTTTTTATTTTTTTTTCATTTATTATCCTTTTATGTCTAGTTAATTTTAAAAGAAAATTGCGAAAACGGCTTAATAATTTAAAATTTAGGACAAAATCGTTTTCAGTTAAATATATATAGGTATATATTATATATTTATTAAAGTTTTTAAACTTAACATTTTCAACAATTATTTATTTTAGTATTTTCTAAACGTAAATATTGTGTTCCAAAAGTATTCCCTATTTTACGCTTTTTATTTAGGATATTTTATAAATGTCATACATATATATATATTTATTTATTTTAAATTTTTATTTATGATCATTTCGGAGGCCAAAATAAGTAATTAATGTACCTAAGTATATAACAGTATACTATAATATATTGTATTATTAGGTATGTCATCGCTCACATGACTGGTAAAAACCTATTCCATTTAAATTTACTTCAATAAAATGTGTACTTTTTTGCGTTATGACTGAACAATTTAATCGAATCAAACCTCCTATTCGCGAATAATTGCATCGGTATCGTGGCAGCGCGTGATATATGAAATTTCAATAAAATTACAATATATTATAAAGTATATTGTTAACTCTACTTGAATAATAATAATGATAATAATAATAATAATAACGACGAAGGTCGGATAAACGGGACAATGTGCACGTTTCATTCAGTTTCCAGTAGATTTAATAATATTTCTAACAACGTGTGCTCGCGAATATTCTGGTCAGAGGGGTAGGTCGGCTATTGTTGATGGAGGGGACGATGATCTCCGCACGTCTCGTTTTAGCCTTTTTATCGAAATATATATATATATTTAAAAATAACCCACTAAAGAATATAAAACACAATAATAATCAATCACTTCGAATTCCACGTGCGTCCGGGGAAAATGTTTTCCGAGATAGAATGTAATATAATTGTATTGGAAAAGGTAACAGCTCGCCGTGCCGCGCAGGTTGCCGAATTTGACGGAAACGATTGAGCATAATATTCTAAATGTAAAATTGTATTTTTTAATCTTTTATTGGATCCAATACGAAATATGGTTTAGGAATTATTGTTGAGACATTAAATAAATGGCAATAATGGTGTATTATGATCATTCATTGATATTTTGTTTTGGGGTTTGGAGGGGAGGTGTTCAATTTTTATTTGCGAATGTTTTGAGATTACATTGTATCTGTATTTGTTGATTGAAAAACTATAGTTTGATGGTATCTGGATGTTTGATTTTGAAATACCAGATGGCGAACAGTGCATAGTGAGGATGATGCCATAAATAATTGAAAATATGGATCAAAAATTTGGGTAATTATTAACTATTCTACCGAGGTTTTAGATAAATTTGTATAATCTACGAGTTATATGGTATTTCACTGTAATCCATGATATAGATAACCTACAATCTACATCGTGATACGCATTTTAATACGCAATTTACATGTAATATTAAAATTTATAATAAGCTGGTGTGAACAGTTTATACATCACCTAATCATGAAATTCAACAACAAAAATATTGTACCTATGTGTTTTAATATTATATATTATAAAGAAAAATATCGGATTACCTTTCGCGACCAAAAACCTACACAGTACTTACAAAGTGGTGGCTTGAACTATTTCACATTTTTTAAAAAATTATATTACAGAATATAATAGAATTCTGTGCTTTGGGGTAAAGGGGATACCTATAGTGATCAGCAAAGCTCAAAAGATATAGCACTAAAAATTTTAATTTTAAGCACTTCAATATGATCTTAAAAACATCAAGATATGTGCTAAAAATAGTTCTAAAACCGACAATAAGCAAAAATTAGCTAAAAATAATTTATTATATGACATTAGAAAGGCGTCAAACAAATTTGTATCATACTTGGGATGTTCTAAGATTTACCAAGAAAAATATGCAAATGCTACAACTTCCGAGACTTTATGATCTGGTGATCATATATAGGAATTCAGATATAAATACATTTAAAAATTTATCTTCTTTTTTAATCTATCTTTTGAAACTATATAAAATTATATTAAATTAACAACACTAGAATGCATCATACTATTTTGTGAATTGGTAGTATTTTTTTACGTCTGTACCTTTAAAATTTTTTTGATAGAAGTCAAGCAAGGATTTTGGAATAAAAACTTCAAATGATAGCAAATTGGTAATTTAGAGAGGTCGTTTTTCGATTTTCCCAGTAGTTATCTTAAATATAAAGTATAATTACAATTTAAAACCGAAATATTTTATCAATGCAAAAGGAAATTAAAATTGTAATATTATATTGTAATAAAATTACACATATTACATAATTGATAATTGTTTATCGAATACAATGATTTATCATTGAGGACAATAAATTCGGACGATTTGGAGACATATTATTTACACGAAAAAATTAACTTGAAGAACATTTTTTATTAATATTTATATTAATTATGCATAGATTAGAATTTTGCAGTTATTATTATGACTCAATCATATCTTTAAAACGTTGCTCTATTTTAATCAGATTATTTTTTCCTGAAATTTTATAAGAACTTTTTTCTCCAGCTAAAGCCAGCTATTACGTATTGTGTAATTCAAATAATTGTAGAACAGCATTAGCGCCATAAAATCAAATTCCGATCGGTCGTCCAATTGGCGTGTGAAAAGTGCCTTTTAAAGTAGTTTTACTTGGATGGTTTATAAGTATAGATACGATTTATTTATTTTTTGTGTCCACTCCTGTTGGTTTTTCTAGCATGCATACAAAAATAAATGTCGATAATTTCCTGCAGGGGTGAATTACCAAGAATTGTTGAAAAAATGACCATCATGAGATATTACTTGAAAAATAATAATATGAAAACACATGTATTAAGTTTTAACGTACGAGTTTATCTTAACAGATTTTGTTCGAATTGTTTATTTATTAATTATATATATATCGCATAAAGCTACTGCAGGGTATGATCAAAAGTAATCCAACATTAGAAAAATAGGGCCAACCCAACCATCACAATCTAAGTAATAGGTAGGTACATATTATATTATTATTATATTATGAGAAGTATAATATTTGGTGAAACCGGATTTATTATATGGTTATAGGTACTATCTGTAAGTAAAATATGACTTCTTAATAAATTGTAAAATGCGATATAAAATTATGTTATATCCTGTTAATTTCAGTAAGTATACTCCCTTGATTTTTGTAATAATAATAAATTTATTTTTATTTTTATTTATAGTTACTTTCATTTATGTTTTTCGGAATATTAATATACCAATGCTCGTCTAGGTTATTTCGAGTTTTGATTTGTTTTTTAGAATTTTTCATTTATTTAAATAATTTACACTACATTTGTTCAGACGGTATTGCATTATATTGATGACGTCGTAAAAATTCACATCAAATATGTTTTAATTAATTATTTCTTTCAGAAAAATAACGGATTTTTTTTTAGTTATTTATTTATTTTTTTTTTATGATATTTGGAACTGTAGTTATACTTTAAAAAAAATCCTTAAAATTCCAATTTGAGTGAAAAATACATATAGGTTTTACAACGACAATATGTTTTTGGGACCCTTAGTAAAATCTGGTCTGTGACTACCGGTCAACCCGGTCAGCCTGTATACCGTCTGTCCGTACTTCGTTATATTTCATAAAAGGTGGAAATACTGTAAAAGCGAACTATTTTTTGCGCCGGACCTCATAGTATTTCAAAAGAATTTCCACAAAGCCTCTGTGTAGCGATTGATTATCTGCAGCAGCTCAATTGACAATAATTATTGAAACATTCACCGAGGCTACATTATATATACGTTTTAAAACCCTATTAAAGGGAGATTTATCGGGATTTCACTTTAGTGGAAATTTTATTCGGCCGCCTCGTGTTCGGTTGTACGTTAGCTTATTGTCCGTCGGTGATTGGGACGATAAGCCGATTTCACAAACGTTAACGGAATTACGCGAACCTAACGCTGCACGCGTGTCTCTAAATCGATATACCGATCGTTTTTACATTTAAAAACCCTGTTAGGAGAATATTTATTTCCCTTATAAAAGGGCTAAACTTTGTACATTTTCATATTTTTACTCTTTATAGACGCGAATCGGGTGATATTATCATAGAATATACGAGTTTTTTTTAACAGTTTAAAAAAAATATTTCGTGCTCGAAAGATGCTGATTTTTACTATTTCCATCGATTAACGCGTATATAAGTCCACTAAATATTATCACATAACGAAATTCTGCGGGGCGGGGGGAAAAAAATTGGAATTTCGGCATTTTCGAGTTAAAGTAAACGAAATGTTTTGAAATTTGTATGAAATTCGATTCGTTTCCAAAATTTAATCTAATAGAATATATCCACTACAATGACTGATAAAATACAATGTCTACAAGTAATAAACGTTTTATTCATTAATAATTATAATAATGTAAAAATCGTCTCTTTCAGGTTAACTGGTCGACTTGACTCGTATTTTACACGAAATCAGAGTATTGATAAGTGTATTGAGGACAATATAACAATTATGTAGGTTTCTATTTTTTTGATCTAACAGTAGATGATTCAAGAACCTATTTAAGTCAATCATTTACCGACGAATACGTATATAACATTATTATAGTTTGATTTATCACATCATGACAGTTATATCATTTTACCCGAACGTAAAAAATTTTACATATTCTATTTTATTTTTACTCAATCATCTAAAACCACCGAATCGTATTACACTGCATCGTATTATTATTTCATTATTACGGTATATTATGTATGTTGGCATAACTCAAATGAAATTATAAGGTTTTAGGATATAAATAATTAATTTCACGTCCATTAACTGCCTATAGTACCTACTTATTAAACGTTTGATTTATCGACTGTAATGTATATTTATGTAATATAATTATCATTATTCATTATTCATTTAAATAAATTGTATTTTATTATTATACTGTTATATTATAGTATTAAGGTATAGGTACGACGGCGTCCATTTATTGTTGGCATTTACATACGCGTCTTAATAAGATAAGGATTTTTATTGCATTATTATCGCATTAAAACAGTGTACGTTTTATACCTGTAATTTATTTTATATTTTTTAGGAAAACTCGTTTTAATTTAAAACGATAAAATTTAATAGACGATTATTAAGTTTATATTATAATATGTACACATATATAAATGAAAAAAATCGTCAAATAGAAGTAGGTATATCTATACTATTTTTTCATGAGTACATGTAGAGTAAACGAAATGTAAATATTTATTAATATAATTAAATGTTGGATTCTAACTTTATATATATATATATATATATATATATATATGTATATGGCGTTGTCGTGTCATGATCTACAAAGGGTTATAAATACATTTTTACAAAAAAAAACGAAATAACTTTCATTGTGTTTAACAAACACGCGCTTTCGAAACATTATACATTAAACAAAAATACAAATTTATATATAGTTATCCAAGTGCAGATTAAACAACATTATATTATATAGGTACGTATGGAAACATCGTATTATTTACACGAAATGCTGTAATTACTTTTACTGCATAATATATGACATGCCAATATTTGAATAAATATAAATTAAACGGTTTTAACAATTTTCTTTTCGTTTTTAAATTAATAAAATGAATATTAATATCACTAGTGTTTAAATGTACAGCATTACGATTGAAAATCGTATCATCAGCACTGTTACAGTTGTTTCGGTTTTCCAAGCGAACGTTATACTTAATATATTATTATATTATGATGTTTGCTCGAGCTATTTTGTTCTATACGCATAACTTCGTACGACCCCTTTTGTACATATATACTGCAGTTTGTAATATCAGAGGGTTAATTATCGAATGGGCTAAGGTGTCGAGATTGAATTTCTTCGTATATATATATATATATATATATATAATGTATAATGCAGTATAGGGTGAATATATATGAATACACAACGGGGCAGATGGGAAGCATTGCCCGAGCAGATGTTACGTATTATTAGGGCGAAAAGACGCCAAAAACGGAGGGTACATTTTAATTCTGGAGGTAAAAAAAGTGTGCAACAATACAAAAGAGAGTATAGTATACATAAATACCGTCTAAAAGGCAAAACAAATAAGAAAAAGGAACAACCGATTCGTACGTATCCCTGGGTATGGGTCGTGTGCACGTTTCGAACACGAGCTAATGAAGTTTTCGTGAATAAAAAATAGAAAATGTAAAGAAATGTGACCTAACAGTGTATTTATATGTACATAAGTGTAACTCATAATTAATGTTAACGGAGTATGTAGACAAAATGACTGGAAATAATACTGTAGGGAGAGGTTGATTGGGGGGCATTTTATTTTATTCTAAATGGTCTCCCTAGGCGAAAAGCAAACTAGTTATTCTGCCGGGTCTGCTATTATATGTGTATAGACGCTCGTTATTTCTGTGTTTAAACCCATAGTTATTATTATTATACATTTTACAACTAGTTTACAAGTATTATAAATTAAAAAATATTTTCTACACTTTTCGGTAGGCTATAAGAGCACGTATTTCCTATGTATATTGTGTCGAAAAACCAACTTAAACTGTACATGTACATACACAAATGTTTTTTAACGTATTTTCAGTGACACGATGAAAGAATGCAAACTGAAAAATAAACGACGACGTCAAGAGGCCTCAAACGGTCGGAATTAATATCCATTCATACGTAAAGATATACAGTATATAGGCACGGAGTGCAATAAAGGAGAAAAAAACAAATTATATGAAGGGCTTTTTTTCTCTTCTCGCAAAGGTAGGTTATTCGCAGATAATGGCATTTCGCCGGAGTGTGTCAAATGGCTGCAAAGGACCTTTTTTGGAGTGGTAAATGCAAATTAATGATAATTATGACTTTTTTTTTAATAGATGTCATCACAAAGACATTGTTGTCGTATTGTAGCCATATCAACTTAATTTGTCACCTAGTATACTATACACACTTTATATATAAGTACTCGTACATTGTAATATATTCATATAATTAGCGTCCATTTAAACATCAATATTACATGACTGTCTACAAGTGATAGTTTGTCATTAACGACTTAAAATTTATTTTCCATGTATTCGTATGGAAATTAATTGTATTTATATATAACTACGGTCGTAAATGAAGAATTTGAAGCCCATAGTGCACTATTATAAATATAAATAAATCCTTACGCACGTAGACCGTGTGACTGCAGCGGAGATACACGGATTTATTTTAATGAATTTAAACCGTCACGTCTCGAGTATAGTATAATATAGTACAGTTTCATGTATGTATTAAACAGTATCTGATACATACATCATTCACAAAAATTATTTTCTTTAAAATTTTAACAATAATAATAAGCAATTGGTATAATATTATCGTTTTTTTTTTCTTTATGAGGAATAAAAATTCAAATTGTATTAAGATAACTATTATACATTTTAACATGACGATGATAATAATAATTTTTTATATTCTGTCAACTAGCCTCTAATATAGTATCTATACGAGTTTAATATATGATGGACCCTGGGTCCCGGGCGCAGAACGATACATTTAATGGGATTCGGTTAGTCCTTAGTCCAAGAAAAAAAAAAACGTGTTTACCAGTACCGATTTCCAGTTTTTTTCCTGAGATATAATATAATAATATAATCTCACGTTTATTTGATTTTTCGAATACGAGAGTTTGAAAGTACTATCTATATACTGCTACACTGCATTTCTATACGTAATATAATTTAAGTACTATTATTTTATGTTCTTTTTCAAAATAAAATACATTAAAAAATCCCATAGTCGAAACGTTTGTTTTAAAATTTATTACGACTAAGATACAATATTTTAGTTGTAATAAAATAAAAAATATAATATTACTCGTGTGTAAGGATAAATGTTTCCGAATAGTACATATTCTAATGAATACAATACATATAGAAATATAAAAACCTAAACTCATTAATAATATTTACAAAGAAAAAAAAACATATTCAAATTTAAATCTGATCTATGATGCGAAAATGGGCTAATGTCAAAATTAAACAACTTTTTTAAGTTGAAATTTAAAATTGTACAATAAATTAACGAATTTCTGATGATTTAAGTAAAAATAACTTTATTTACTAATAGATTATAATAATGAAATTATTTACAAATAATTGATTAGTTAGGAATGGTCATAATATAGCTCCTATGTCCCAAAAATATATTGATAAATAATTTTGATTTCATTATTATAGATATTACATTGGGCATTTTTGTATTGAGTGTCAGGTATACATTATTTTATTAACTTTAATATGGTAACAACCTATCCCAGTGTGCGATCAAAATATTTTACACTATAACAGTTAATATGTATAGGTATATTAAAATTTAATATCTATCTATATTATAATTAAATTAAAAAATATTACAGTTGAAATTGAAAAACCAAGAAAAGACCAACCAAATGTTGATTTTAGGTTCATATAATTAATTAATCAATATAATTATTGAGTCGAACATGGATGATGTTTTAAATGGCCTAAAATATTATATAAAAGTTTATAAAATATTTGACAATTTATATTTTTTGGAGAACTAAACTATTATTAAAACTTGTTATATTTATATAATTTTTAATTTAGAATAGGTTGGTATCTACTAAAAAATTATAATAATAATACTAATAACAGTGGATTGTCTAAATATTTACTTATTAAAATAATAATTATTTAGGTAAACATTATTCAATTTTCTATGTGATTGTTATACCTTGAAATTGTATAATTTCATTTTCGAATATTAAATATTTAAAATTTACATGAATATTTTGGATTTATATGTTTTGAATAAAAAAAGTAAATTTGTTTGTAATAAGAATTCAAAAGTTTTTAAAAACATATTTTCAAAAACAAAATTAGGATTTTCCGAAAATTTTTTGAATATTTGGCAGTATGTAAAATTTGTCAAGAATTATAATTTTCGGAAAATAGCTGTTCTTTTCTTAAAAAAAATTTTATACATAAATTCCAGATAATTTGGTGTGTGTAGTGTAAATTATTGAAATACTCTGCAAGTCAAAATTAGAAATTACTTAAATAAAAAATGCATTTTAATATTCTGAAAAAGAGAAATAGAAGTAATTAAAAATAATATTAAATTTAATTTATTTTAATTTTTTCAAAACATTTTTTTTTAATTTTCCAAAAATTAATGTTTTTAGAATTTATTCATTTTAATTTTTAAATTTCCTATTTTTTCCAACAATCAGGGAGAAATCTTGTTGTAACCGAAATTTTCTAATTCTACCGAAAAAATCTGTAATTTTGATTTCTACTCATATGTAACTTTTATTGATATTTAAATGACACTGGATTTATTAAAAAATAAATACCTTTTGACGTATTTACGCCCAAAGATGCTGTGAAGAATCCACATACGCTGGAGACAAGTAATATTTGCTGGACTGTACGGAAGTCGTCCTTGGTGGTTGGCTGGCAAACGAATATGAAGTCCTTAGAGGAGTAGCATAGATGTTCACGCCATTCCTAGACCGGGACATTAGACTCTGGCACTTTCCAACGTCTGGCATTGCGAACTTTAGTTTTTCCCAGAACATTCGGTCGCCCCAGTTCACATGGACGGCGTTTTTCATGTACACACGGAGTTCGGGGTCGACATCCCTGAGCTGTATTTCGCCAAGGGCGACGATGATTAGCCGTCCTTTTTTGTCCTTGAGACCCTCGTGCAAAGCGGACTTGAACTCGAAGCGGCACCACTCGGACTCGACGAAATTCTTCGACACGACCAGGATAGTTCTCTTGGATGATTCTATGGCCTCCACGATGGTCTCAGCGACGAACGAGCTGACGTTGAAATCCCGATAGTGTAAGCCCACCCTGTACCGGGGATTGCCCTGTTCCAGTCCAGGCGCCAGCATCTGGGCGACGAACCCATCATCCTTCAAGCTGTACGTGATGTACGCATCGAACATCCGGTCGTCTTCAAACGGCACAGTCTTGTGACATATCCTGAATCCACATTTATAGTACACCCAGGCACGACACTCTTCTCTGTACACGACTACCAGGTACAAGATTAGCACCAGAGCTAAAAGTATACATACAGCTGTTAATGCGGTGGGCAGTACGTCCCTGACGATGCGATTTTCTACGATGGAACCAAAAAACGAACTACACTCGGTGGCGTTTTGGTCCCGGATACTCACGTCCCTGGCACCGTCGGAATGGCACGTCACGGCGAACGAGTCCGTTACTCTTTCCCGGGTTGCGATTTTCGTTAAGTCTGTAATCACCCGGTCGTCAGGTACGGTCATATACCGGCGGAATGATTGGACGAACTCACAGTCACAGGACCATGGATTATTGGACAAATACAACTCGGACAGATGGACGTTGGCCGACAATATCCATACATCGTAGTCGTACAACCTATTGTGGTCGAGGCGGAGAACCCGCAGGCTCTTCAGTGGTTCAAACGTCATATTGTTTATGTGACTGATCGAGTTATGTTGCAAGTACAGTTCCTTGAGGTTCTCTACCGTGTTGAACTCGGACCCATCAAACCGCTCGATATTATTATTCTCTAGGTGCAAAACCGCCAGCCGTTTAAGTCCGGTAAACGTGTCGTTCCGGACGGATTGTATGCCCGAGTTATTGGCAAATAGTATACGCAGGTTCTTGCGGCCAAGTAATGCGTGACTGGACAGATGAGTGAACAAGTTTCCATCCAAGTACACTTCAGTGGCGTCCATTGGTATTTTCGCTGGCAATTGCGTATAGTTAGATGAGTAACAGTCGACGATGTTGGACGACCAAGGCTGGTCGTGATAGCACGTGCAGTTGGCCGGGCAAGTCATCTCGCAGTCGCACGCGTCGAACTCGCAGCATTGGCACACAGCGAAACAATGGGTCTTGTACGTGCATACAAACTGCGCTGGGTTGATATCGGATAGGGGCACGTATTTGTTCTCGCGGTTATATAACAGCTTGCAGTATATAGACATCATATCCATGACTAGCGGATACTGCCGTAACTCTCCCAACAGGTTGATCCGTTGCAGCCATTCCATTTTGCAGTCACACTGAAATGGGTTACCGCCAATGTAAAACTCCGGTAACTGTCTATCCCGGGGGACGGGTGATAGCCGCAGCGCATTTATGTCCAGCTGGCCGATTTGGTTGGAATACATGTCAGCCCGAGTGATGTTCACCTTCTTCAGAAATGTGCCAGTCTCCACAGTTATTATCTGGTTATCGTTCATCAGCAAGATTTCCACACTATCTGGCACCGATGACGGACTTATGTAAGTCAGATAATTGTATCTTACGTCCAGTGTACGGATTTTGATTGTCGCGCCTTTTTTATTGGACAGCTCGGTTAAATAGTTTTTGTGCATATCCAGCCATTCCAACTGTTCCGGTAACATGTCGTAGTCGAAATCATTCAGAACGTTACCGGACACGTTTAGCCATAACAGACTGGATACATTTCGAAACAGGTCTTCCATTGACGATAAACGATTACCATCTAGCCTGATCGCTTGTATGCTCGAAATATTTTCAAACGCGTCCGTGGCTACAAAGTCAATTTGATTGTGCGCGAGATTAAGTATTTGCAGCGAAAGTAAATTATCGAATACATTGGACGTTAAATTTCTGAGCCGGTTCCCCATCAATCTCAGACCGTACAGGTTGGACATGCCATAAAAGGAATCCGGATCTATAATTTCAATTTTGTTCTCTCCCAAGTCTACGGTCTTTAACAGTCTCATTTCTCTCAAAGCTAATGGTATGGATTTCAGCATGTTTCCGCTGAGGTGTAAATCCTGTAAAGTGGTGCAGTTCCTGAAACAGTCTTTGTGCACGTCTATTAATTTATTACCATCCAGCGAGAGGAGGGTCAGCGCATACAAACCATTCAGAGCCAAAGGACTGACTTCAACGATTTTATTGTTGGACAAAATCAACGTGTCGAGATTCCGAAGTGGTATGAACGCGTCATTGGGTATTGAATCGATAAGGTTCCCACCCAAGTTCAATATTTGCAGTGTGTAGAGATCGTGAAATATTGTTGGGTCCAGTTTGGATATTTTGTTGTTTGATAAATTCAACATGACTAATCGTATGAGTCCTGTAAACGTACTGGCGTCGATCCAAGTGCTGGTTAGGTGATTATAGGATAAATCCAGCGAAGTCAACTGATACAGATTCACGAATAAGCCGGGTGAAAGAGCGCCGATTGAGTTATTTTGCAAGTATATTTGCTTGACGCTATCAGCCACGTCCTTGAACATGTTCACAGGCAGCGATACGATATTATTGCAGGACAAATCTAATATTTCCAGGTTGGTGAGCCCACCCAGTGGTCGATCGTTGATCATGGATATTTCGTTAGCGGCCAAACGGAGCTCGGTTAGCCGACGCAACGAGCGGAAACCGTTGGACGGCATCGAGACGATCCGGTTCCAGGACACGTCCACCGTCTGCACGTCTAGTGAACAGGGCCCAGTCGCAGATTTCTTCTGGTATGGGTCCAGGTCATAGACGTCATCATGGCTGCTGATTAGTGGCTGAGGAGGGGGTGGCGTACGTTCCTTAAAACCCAGGTCACCGACGTCCTGTATGCGGTTTCGGCTCAGGTTTAGGTGCACCAGACTTGGCAGCTGGCACAGCGTATTCTCGGGCAACGCGAACAGGTTGTTGGTGCTCAAGTCCAGTCGTTCGAGGCGGCTGGCGTGCGTGAAACTGCCGGGCGCCACATCCATGGTCATACCAGCCTTCGGCCAGTCCGACACGCCCGTTCGTATGGTCAGGTTCCGGAGGTCAACGAGCCCAATGAGCGTAGCGGCCGGCCACCGGGTCAGCTTGCACGCGTCCAGCTCGAGCTCCCGGAGCCGGATCAAGTGCGCGAAGCTCTGGTCCTCCACGGAGCTCCGGGCCGTCACGGACGGGTCGCACGATATGAGCAGTGAGACGGTATGCTCGGACGGTATGGCCGAGAAGTTGGTCGTGTCCATCTCGCTGTTAATAGTCCGGAGCGTGCATGCCAACAGCACCTCGTCACCGCCGTCCCGGACCTTCCACTTACAGTCTTGGGGCGCGTCGTAATCGAACGGCGCTGCGTAGGACGGAGCTGCCGACCCGTTGTAGTTGGATTGGGCACATACCGAGTGCCAGACCGGTATGAGTATGAGTATCGCGAAAAACACACACATACTCTCGGAGGCGTTTGGGTCCCGGTGGTGTATATGGTCACTCCGGACGCATGTGCGCGTTTACGGCAACGATTGACATTAAACAAACGCGGCAGTAATATGTAAAAAAAAAAAAAAAAAAAACCCCCCGTTTATTTGGCGAAAATTGCACCGAAAAAAAAAACAATTTCTATTTTATAACGGTGGAAATGTTACTTAAACGAGTGCGGGGAGGCTGATAAAAACGAGACCAACGGCATAAAAATAATCGCGAACCGAGCGGGTGTCAGAGTAACGGCGGCCTGACCGGAATCATCGGTATATTTGACGACGAAGACGACGACGACGACGACGACGACGCCTTGCGCATAACGCGACGACGGCAAGCGTGTTTTCGAAACGGTGCGCGAACGCGAACTGACCGTGCCGGGCGGTACATGCTCGTTTACGACTGCCACCGGGGCCGGCGTAGCGTCCGCGCGCGCACTACACTAGCGCCGACCCAAGTCGTTTTCGTTGCCCCGACTGTGGCGCGGACGCCACCAGGAAACGTTTTCCCGTTTTTTTTTTTTTTTTTTTGCTTCTCCTCTTCCATTTCACCACTCCGTCATCGTCGTTCCTTGGTCCTGTGCGTATGTGTGTGCGTGCGTGCTGACTACGCCACCGCGCCGTTTCCAACCCTCCGCAAAACAGCTGCACGCACGCATACACACACACACACACGCTACATACGTCGAATTATTATTATTATTATACGACACGACCCGGCTCCTAGATAATATGACAAAAAAAAAAAAAAAAAAAAATAATAAAAATTACCCCCTTTTTCACAAAAACGCTTATCAATATAAGCAATCACGGTGTGTGTATTTTATTGTTTGTATTTATGTAATGTACGATTATCGTGTATTATAGTGAGTGGTATACCTACGCCGTATTGTTAAGTTAAACGAGTGGAACGCACGCACGAAACCGTATATATATATATATATATGTGTGTGTGTGTATGAAAATAATATCGTGCGGGTCGTGGAGTGCACTCGGCCGGTTATCGAATAATATTTCCGTCGCGTTTTGTGACTTTTCGTTTATATATAGGTACCTACGTCGCACATTAAATGACGGAGAAGTGAGCACTGCATACGGCCGACGAACATAGGGCGTATAAGTTCAGTGTCCAAGTGTGCCGACAGTAAATATAATTATTTTTTAAGTTTTGGGGCGTCAATCAGTAAATAAGTTCATTTTAAAAGTACAAAATTATTACGTTAACTCTTCAGTTTAGCTCGTAAAGGTACGGTCTGCAAGGTGCGACCGGTCGTCAATACCTGCTTCTACATAAATCGTATAGTCTGGTCTGCAACCTAACCTAACCTAACTTTGGGTCGCTACGGCCGACGACACGACTGCTCCGTGAGCAGTGCGGTGCGACCCATCAATGCGACACAATGTCCCAATTAATATTTTCCCAATCGGAGGATGAACTTCTTGTACAAGAAGTAC
>JAIPRL010009922.1:0-16555 GCA_025469235.1 Pemphigus obesinymphae
CCTGAAATTCTTTCTTTCGTAAAAGGAAATTGCAGATGAATTGCTAGAAAGCACATGTAAAAAAATTGCCTTACAATTATGAGATTCTGTTGATGTCAAATGTGATACCAGGTTATCTAACAACAATGACGCTATACCATTTCGTCTATATGCTTTAATGACTCCTAAACTCAATATATATCCAACTTGAGTAAATTTTCCAGCAGATGGTGAAACTACTTCCCTTTCCTAAAGTACACAAAAATTTATACATTATATTTTGTAATTTATAATCAAATCAAATTTAAAATATTTGTAAATAACGAGTTTTTTAATAACTGCATTGTTAAATTTTGTAATGACACATAAATTAAAAATCTGGTTTAGGTGGTTCCAATCGGTCAAAATAAAATTTGTTAATGACCCAAACAGTTGACAATATTTCATATTATATTTATTATAATTATTTATTATCATTATCATATATGATAAATACTTATACAGTGTAATAATTTTTTTAGGCAGCACTAAATAATTCCACCCAGTGACCTCAGATTGAAATTACGTTTTTAAGAGCTAAGGAATATTGAAATACATATTTCCAAATGATTTAGAAATACTTAACCTTTTCAGAATGTGCATACAACTTACAATTTTTAAACAGATATAATAAATATATATAACTCCTATTTCTGAGACAATATTTCAATAGGTTAATTTTTGTTTATAAATTTAAAATTAACTGAGTCTCAACTATTTGAATATTGATTATTTTAAAATTTGAAACAGCTGTAACTTGGCCAATTTTGAGTTTAGGACAATGAATTAATGACAAAATGACTGAAAAATGTTTTTCTATTGAAATAAAAATATATATTTTTTATTGAATAAAATGTATGTTAAATTTACTTTTGATAACAGATTTGAATAGAAAGAAATATTGTTTTATAAATCATTGTTCTAAACCCAGAATTGACCGAGTTACAGCAGTTTCAAATTTTAAAATAATCTATATTCAAACATATTTAATAAATTTGGATTTAGAACAAAAGTTGACAAAAGAATAATTGCTACAAAAAATAACCTACCTATTGAAATCTTGTGTCAGAAATAAGGGTAGCCATTTAACAAAATGCATGTTGTATGCAAAGGGTAGAATATTTTGAAACCATCCTAAAATTTGTATTTCTAGCTTCTCCCGAAAACTTAATTTCAATCCAAGGTCACTGAACAGAAATATTTACCTAAAAAAATTATATATAATACTCTTTAAAAAATAAACAACTGAAACCACTTAACATAGTATTAACATTATTATTGTCTGTAAAAACATATCAATAAAAAGCTGATAAAATTTACTACATTTTGACAGAGCAAATTTAGTTTCATGTTAATATTTTATTTTTCATAAGCAATTAAAAATGATAAAATTTTGACTTTTAAAGAATCAACTATTACAGATGTAAAATATATACAAAAACAATTCTTTGTTAACAATTTAAAAAAGTTCTCTTTTTTATTTTGTGTTAATATTAATATCTGCGATTATTCTGAAATCCATAAAACTGAAGTACGAAAATAAGTTTAACATTGATTTTTAACAAATATCATGATTATAAAACAATAAAACTGGTATTAATACAATAATATTTTTAAACTACTTTTAAAATATATCAAAACCTTTTTAATTGTTAAATTTTCATTTTTCCTGCAATTTCATAAAAATTGCTTATAAAAAACTACTTAAAAAACTGGTATGTGGAATCCTCCAAGTTAAATATCATAGGTAGAATAAAATTTAATTTATGTTACATTAAGTTGATTTAAAAACATTTAAATTAAATAGTGATGGTACTAACTTAGATTTTTGAAGTCGAATTCAACCGAACTTCATAACAAATTTAAAATATTTAAAATTAAAATTAAATACTTAATTCATTTAAAAGTTGGTTATTCTAGTTAACTTCTTTTTTCCTTAATAAAATAATCACCAAAATACTGATATATAAATTTACCAAGTATCATTGTATATTGATAAGACTTTTTTTTTTTTTTTAATTTTTGACAAATTAGTTTAAAATTTTGTTTTCCTTGGTTTGATATTTGAACACTGAACTATTTTGTGTTAAGTTCAATTAAAATATTTTCAATTTTCAGTTTGATTTTCAAATCAAACCGAACACCCAGAATATCAAACAGTTCGTAATATCACTAGAAAAAATAAGTTATAAAAGAAACATTAAAAAGTATTACCTTGGGAGACAATTTTATATACAGTTTTATCTCAGCTACTATAATGCCCACAATAGAAGATTTATGTACAGCAGCTAAAGAATAAAATTTTGGATTTGATGTAATATCTTCATACCACGATCTAGGGTATTCAACGGGAAAACAATCGACACACAAAGCATTGACCTGTTATAAAAATTATATTTTAATTAATAAAAACCTTTAGGTTGGTTACTATAGGTTTATTATATATAAATCATAATTATTAAATCACTAGCCTGAATACTCGGTTAATTTCTGTTTCCATTTTCTACTCTTTAATATACAATATAATAAATAATATTAATATTATTAGGTAATTATGTATTTTACAAAATTTAATTAAATATACATATACTTTGCCCAGTATTTTAATTTCTGTATCCATTTACCACACTTTATTATACATTATTATAAACATTAGGACATAAGAAGTAAGATAGCGCAAGCAAAACAAAACGAGCTTTCTATAAAAAGAGAAATCTTTTAATCTTTTTTTAAGATTTTTCAGGAGTATGGTATTGTACAGAACTTAAACGTAGAAAATATTTAATGCTGAGAAGGCCAAGATCGAAGCCTTTGAAATATAGTGCTGGAAACAATAAGCACTAATTCATGGACAGAAAAAATAAGAAATTAAAATTCTTTCAGGGAGTTGAACATTGAAATCTATGTAGAATATGTTTAGAGAGGGGAGAAAAGTTTGATTGGGCATGTAATAAGTAATAATACTTAGATAATAACAATAATTTAAGGAAAAGTAGAGGGGAAGATCAAGGACGTTGTTCATGAAGCAAGTGATGGAAAATTTTTTTACCATATAATTCTTTCCACGGTGACAGATTTTTTTTCAAAATGTTACTATAACCTGCCCCAAAGAATAAAGAACATGTATGAAAAATTTGGTGTTGATCGATTGAACTGTTCAGATTTATATTTAATTCAGACAAACAAATTTTTGCAATTATATATATAGATTTTACTTTTGTACCTACTTAATAACTAAAATAATTATTAGAAATATAATTTCACTAATAATTATGAATGTTAAGCAATATGTGATAAAATTATATTGAATATCATCTCGAATTTGTATTTGGAAATTATGACCAAAACCAGTATTCAGAACGCACAATAATTTATAAATATTTGCATTTTATAATAAAATATCATGATAAAGTTACAGCATGTTTTTGTAACAATATCTGATAATATTAAAAAATGAATTTAAAATTGAAATTTAAAAATAAACTCTAAACTCTAATTGGTGGTAATCTATGTAATCTATGGTAGCTGTGAAAACGAAATCAAGTGATAAAATATAATAAGTCATAAATCACAATAACAAAACAGCACCTTAAAATATTATTAACAACATGTTTAAGTTTATTATTATTTGTAAGTGTTAAATTCACTTATATTAAATAAAATAAAACACAAGATAAATTGATAATGTAGTAAACTATTAAATAAAATTCAATGTATTGGGCCTTTAAGAATATTAGTTTTATTTAATAATTTAAATTGCTTATTTGGTTTCACTTAAATTAATTATCACTTTTAACCATCTTAAGTTAAATGTACAGTATTAACACCTATTGTCAAATGTAATGAGAGTATTTTCGAGCGTATCTCATAACATGTCATATCATATCTCATAAGGCCATCATTAACCATAACCTTTTCCCCTCACATTCATCACAACTTTGGTTTCTATCAAATTTGTCATGGTTTACGTACCTACTAAATTAACAAATTTTAATTGTAATACTTCTAGTTTTAATTATCTGTTTATGGTACTATCAGAAAACCTGGATCAATTCCAATTTTTATTCCAGTGAATTAGGTCTTGTAAATTACAACATTTTTAGATGTGACAGAAACTCACTCACCAGCCCCTGTGAATGTGGAGGTGATGTACTCATTGGTATGCACAAAGACATCTCTTCCTCCCTATTTACTGTTACTGAAAACTGTGTTGAACAAATTTACTTACTATTTATTTACAAATTTAACCCAAAAATTATCCATGGGCCATTTCTAAGGCTTTGGCTGGCTACATATGGGCATCGCTGATGTAGTGTAAGAGCAGTCCGCCGAAATAATTTCTCTATATATTTTTCTCTATTCCTTTTCAATTATAATTTCATGGGAATATAATATATTATGTGTGGGTCCCAAATAACAGAACCATACTTAATAATAGAATAAACAAAAAAACAGTAAAGGACTAAGTAAGAAAGTAAGATGGAATTTTTTAGAGATTCAAAAAATTAAACCAAGAAGCTTGAGTGCATTGCAAACACATTGTCTTAATATGTTTACCGGAACATAATGAACAAATAATCGTAAAACCGACAGAATTAAGTGAAAGATCATGTATAAAGTAAGTGTGGTTAATAGATGTACGTAAGCGAAAGAAAGTCATACAGAGCATTTGGAAATATTTAAGGTTGAGACCAAGAGACTCGGCTCAAACAAACAGATACTGGAAGTCAGCTTGGAGTAAAATGTAACTGTAATTTAGTAATTAATTTTGTTTTATTAAAATCATTAATAAATATAGTGGTATCGTCAGAAAAACAAAAAATTGAAATTTTCGTATTTCGTTTCCAGTAAGTTATTTATATATACAATGAAAAGTAATAGACCAAAAACAGTTCCTTGTTGAACACCGTAATTTAATGTGTTATAATTGCTATGGATATTATTTATTTTAACTAAATTTTTATGAATTTTTTCAATACTTTAGATAAAGTATATGTAAGAGATATCGGAAAATAATTTGTACATTTATTATATATATATATTATTTATTATTAAACATTTTTAAACATTTTATTCCTATGTCACATGGAAATAATTATACCTGAAGTGACCTATTTTTTAATTTTATATTTATACTTAGGCAGATGAATAAATTTGGTAATTTTAGACAAATTTGTTGCATTATTTATTTTATAAAAAAATGTATTCATTCCAACATTTACATCTGACCCGGTTTCTTCTTTACGTATTTGTTTAAGCTGATCAAAATTTACGTGTTCTACATTTTTATTCTCAGTATTTTCTGCGATCTTAATATTATTAACTTCAAATTTATTTAATGTTAGAATTATGCTATAATGGTTAGTTATAGTATTTTTATACACATATCCATTTACATTATCATATCCATTCCTGTCTTTAAAAAAAATATGATCCAAGGAAGTTGATGAATTTGTTAATATGGTATTGTATTTGGTAGCATAATTAAGTATGCATAATTTAAAACCTTATGTATATAAATAAATACCCAGTTTCTACAAAATAATTTGTTTTTATTTGACAAATACGTATTTCAAAAACAAATTCAATAAACAACTACTGTAGTACAGTAGTACTACAGTAGTTGTTTAACACTGAAGATGAGAACATTGTTTTTAAAATACGTATTTGTCAAATAAAAACAAATTATTTTGTAGAAACTGGGTATTTATTTATATATATAAATAATTCTACAAGTAACTCAACACCAAAATATTAAAAAAAAAAAAAAAAAAAAGTAAAAGAAAAAAATAAAACCTTATGAACTTGAGATATTTAACAGTATTCACATGTTTTAAATTGTAATTTAATATTTATGTGCAAATGGTAGAAAAACATGTAGAACGAGTAGATATTTTAAAATTAATAAGGGATAGTAAGGATGGACAGTCAATATTACCAGAGATAATATTGGAAATGATAAAGGTTAGTCAAGTGCCTGTGATCAGACAGGCTGTTAAGGGATAGCACCTGTTGGACAGGAGTAAATCATGAGGAAGTCATTGAATATGTAGAGCAGTAATGCCCAACTTTTTTTCTACGGGTGCCACATTAGTAAAATATTGCCTTCTTGCGAGCCACTAATAATATAAATTGAATATTTCATTACAACTTTGTACCTACTTATCGTGTATGACTGTATACCATAGTCCATACGACAAATTATTCGTTAATCAAATTGGGGCTAGTGATTATAATCATTTTAAAAACTGTCAACAATTTAAGAATGAAAATAAATTATTATATCCAACAAATTGCTTTGTTAAAATGCTGCAACAATTGCAAAACAATTTTTCATTTAGATTTGTTGATGTAAAATTACATGAAAAATCATTTTATCTCTTTAAAACCCATTCAGTATTGATGAGAATGATGTTGATTCAAGTATTCGAGTATTCAAGAATTAAAAACAAATTCATTTTACTTTGATGATTTTCAAAAATTGAAACAACATGATATATTAAAATTTTATTCATCCCTTCCACATAAAGAATTTTCAGCTTTACTACATATTATGATGTAAATGGTAACTGTTTTTGACTCAACATATGTATGTGAACACATATTTTCTCACATAAACCTAACAAAATCAAATAATAGATAGCGATTAACAGATGATCATCTTAACTGAATTTTAAGAATGGGTACGACGAAATTCAAACCCGACTTAACATTATTGGCTGGCAAAATTTGACCACAAATTTCATTTCACATTAAAAAAAAATATTGTTATTTATTAGTTTTTTTAAAAAAAAAATAGGTATAATTATCATCACTTTTTATAACATAACTATAAATTTAAAAGTATTTTTACATTAATAAGAAAAAGGAAATTTTATTTTATTTTTTATTTTGTTTTAACCCAAAATTTTTTTCAATTAAATAAATGATTCTAATTCCATCAAAACGGCGCAATGAATACATCAATTTTAATTTTGAAAAATATTCAAACTTTCCATAATATTTACAAGGGAATGATTGAAGCACTTTTTAAGTTGTTTTTATTTAATTAGATATTTATGTTCAAAAAATTTTTAATTTTGGAAACTAAAAATTGGTGGTGTGGAACCCTTTAATAGGATAAATTCATAGATATACATTTTCTGTCACATTTTTTTTTTACACAAATAAATTCCTCAAACAAAATAATTGTATTTAAGTTGTATAAATTGTAAACCTCGTTGTAAACACTAATAATTAATTGTTTTTTTTACTATTTGTAGCTTCATTACCTTAGCTAGTAAACATTATGTTCACATAAATCATTGCTCAAATATTTATATTTACACAGGTGAATAAATAAAGATAAATAAAAATAGATTATTAATAATTTTTAATAATGCACATGCAAATCATGTACAAGCAGAAATTCAGAAAGACTTGAGAGAATCTTGCGAGTGAACATTTCAAATATTTATTACACTAATACTTATTTCAATGTTATAGTTAGTTTGATATATTAGCCCCAAAAAAACTCCAACATATTTTCCTTGTGAATATTAATAAATTAAAAATTACCTCATTTATATCTTGTGGACACAAAAATCGCAATTGTAAATTTGAAAGGTCACATAAACCTAGAGGTTTGATTTGTTGTAAAGTTGAAGTTTTCTCCAGATACCTAAAAATATATGACATTTAATAAAATTATTCTTTCGTTTTAATTTAGGTATTATTATATTATTATATTAAACTTTACACTTGCCAATTAAAGGTGTCCATTCAGAAGACAGAATCCCATACCGCGAAAAGAACAAATTTAAATGGAATATAACATATCCCCTCACTTAATTTCAATGTTAATTGTTTTAATTGACATATTATTATATTAATTATTCTTTAAAAAAATTATAATATTTGTAAGTTTTGTAGTTATTGTTTAGTGTTTACCATTTTAATATCAATTTACTGTTATCACAGAATTCCTGTATTTAAACATTGGTTCTCAAAACCTTATATAAAACTCAATTTTATTTATTCGCAGTAATCTTTCGGAATCCCGGACCAAAAGTCCGGGGACAAAAAGTCCGATTTAAAAATAGTTGGACAAAAAGTCCAGACACAATTTTTGACCGCGGACAAAAAGTCCAATTAAAAATAGGTGGACAAAAAGTCCGGACACAATTTTTAAATAAATATATTAAAATAAAATATAAATAAACACATCGAGTTCGTAGTAAAAAATTATATTTGTTTTATTTTATTAAATAGGTACCTCTAGAAATACTAATTACCAGTAGACAAAAAAATATAGGAACAAAACATTTTTTCAATTATATAAGTAAAATTAAAATTAAATAAAATAATTACAATAAATTTCGTTTCCTGATACAATGACCTATACAATTTAAAAACACTTCAGTTGTGATTTCATTATTAGTAATTTTAGTACACCAAGTTTTTAATCTTTAATTTTTTTCTAAACCATGTTTTGTTTTTTTTCTAGCTGGTTCACCTAATTCATGTAATGCTAGTTTCGCCCTATCGACTCCTACTTCTTCCCGGAATTTAATTATTAGCTTCCAAATTGTTGGATGGTTATGACCAATTAAATGCGAAAACCGATTATTCCAACTTTCGCAGACATTATTTGTTCTGTGTTTAGAATTTAATGTTGCCTCATGAACATTCCAAGTTTCAGGAGGATATAAAGGCTTATTTCGTTTAAGTTTAAAACTAATTCCAGTGCCAGCTTTTCTATACGTACCAGTGACATAGGTTGCATCAAAATAATCAATAATTTCTGTGTTTTCAGAAATCCAAATTTTTTTTAAATATCTCATACCTTCAGTAACTTTTTCTATCGGCAAAAAGGCTAAACCGTCAATCATACTGAAAAAATGACTGAAATTATCGTCGTTTTTATACTTATTTTGTAAACCCAACTGTTGTATTTTTCTATACGTGTTTTGACAAAGATGATAAAAACAACCCTGTATTTGTAAATGGTCACCAATAATACTCTTTGCAGCTTGAATGGTAGCTTGTTCGAAATCAATGTTTATAATTTGAGGATCGGGGTAATAATTATTTTCGGAACATTTGTTGAAAATGGCAGTAAACATTTCCTCGTAAGTGCTTTGTGTTTTTTTTTTTTTGTAATATACAAAATATTGGGGTGATAAATACATCATATTATACATCACCTTGAACTATCACTGATCGGCAATAGCAAAAATATATAATATATATTATTATTAAATACTATTTTTAATCGGACTTTTTGTCCGCGGTCAAAAATTGTATCCGGACTTTTTGTCCAACTATTTTTAAATCGGACTTTTTGTCCTCGGACTTTTTGACCGATTAGGTACCATATATATAATCTATATATCATTTTATAAAATATTTAGTAATATTAAAACTGAAATGTAAGTACATACTATCTATATTTTATAAGGAAAAATATTAAAATTTTTAAAGTTACTCTTTCGTTTAATAGTTATTGGTTTAACATATTATTATATTATGTTTAATTAAGTCTTTTTAAGTGTTATTCTAAATATTTTGTTTTTCATTTATTGATTATATTTAGGAACCATTTTCCGTTTTAAACGTTATGGAGTTATATGTATTACATTACTGCAGCCATATCTATAATTGGGCGCTGTATAATAGCTGTATTTATTAGTTTTTAATTTCCAACTCGCAAAAATAGTTATATGGAAACTCCATTTAATGTTTTTTTTTTAATTTTTAATGTTTTTGTTGTTTTCAAACTAGGCACTTTATAATTATTATTATATTATTTGTATGGTTGTTTTAAATAATATAGATACAATATGTACTGATTACTCTGACATATATTTTTAAACCACGACTTTTTTCAACACAATTTATATTGATGTGTAATTTAAACGTGTGTAAACTAATGCACTCCGATGAACGATTTTCTTAGATATAGCTAACGATATTTAATCGCACATTCAAATAAACATGATCACAATTTTTATATATAAATCCGAGAGTGATAAATCAGACCAATTTAACATATTTGGCCAAGTATGTGCCTACATATAATTTAAACATCTAATTAGTTTTAAAAATTATTGAAAAGAAAAATGAAATAGGTATAAAAAAAAAACCAATTATTTACCAAATAGTTTTTTATTTATTTACAATAAAACGGTAATGATAATATACCATGTATGTATATTATACATGAATATAACTATAGATTACGTAGTAAGAGAATACAATAGATTTTAAACGAGTATAGGTTTGGTGGGAGTAACAAATCAATTTCAATTTCATTTACAGTTTTTATATTTCTATATCAGAATGTGTTAATTGTATAATTAGTTACATGACGTTATAAATGATATACGTCTTTAGACCGTGTATTAAAAGTAGGAGTTAGGAATAAAAAATATTGGGGACAATTAATATTTCCAGACAAAATTTTATATAGGTATAAATATGTACTCGACGCTGTTCTAATCTTTAAAGACAGACATACAAAGAGTGATGTTCTTTTGGAATGGAACATTTAAATGAAAGGAAACGTACACGTTTTTGTTGAATCTTTTCCATATTATTTATGACCTGCTTCATATGGAGACCATAAAACTGATTCATATTCACAGATAGAAAAAAAATTAAAGAACAGTATAAAGATATAAGTACAAAATTATCAGTATAATTTCGAATAATAAGCCTAAGATTTTTTTGTAACCTATTTATAATATCATTAATGTGACAGCCGATTTTAAGTTTTGGATCATATGAAATAGGTAGGTACCAAGGTTTTTAATAGATCCTATAGATCGAGGAAGTAATTTACCATTGATATAATAATTACAATTTAAGACCAATCGAGCTCTGGAAAATGTCATTATTAGACATTTATTAGTATTAATAATTAAATAATTGTTTATACACCACTCATACAGGGTATAAATAAAGTTGAAGCAAATCAGCACGTATTTGTGAATCACATTTACAAATGTTTTTGTTATTGTCTGCAAACATTATTCTAGAGAAATTTTAAAAAGTAATGTTATTTATAAATATTAAAAATAATATTTGTAGTAAATATGATCCTTGAAGAACTTCATATGTAACATGAAGTGATATAGACCAATTTTGATTTGATAGCGAGGATAGAAAAAAAATCCTCAAATTCCAACTTATCTTAATTTTTTAAATAAAATTGAATGATTAAATTTATCAAATGTTATTGAAAAATTAGTATATATAACGTTAACATTATCAAATTACATTTATATTACATAACACATATTTTGTTCAATATCAAATAAAAATAGGATCAACGTTCAATGAATAAAATATAATCGTATTCATATAGAATTTTTAGAATTTATTCTATATGTATGCTTTATAGGTCATTCATAAATATGTATATTTAATTTATTAACCTATGTCTTCATCAAATTAATCTTTATACCGTTATACGTAATTTATACTCATTTTCGTATAGCAAACATTTTTAAAATGTTATTTTGAAAAGGTAATATGCATAATTTTCCATACATATACTTATATAAATCAGTTAGTTTTATAATATACTCAGGTACAAATAATAATAATATTAATTAATATAATGCAATAATAAAAATTTTAAAAATGTATAATATTTCGAAGTTCTTAAAAAAAATGATCGGTATGTACATCTGCTAAGGTACAAAATGTAAGACGAATATCATCGTATATGTTTGTATTAGACATAATCAAACATAGATGATTTTTTTTACGTTGCTGTACAACGGTAAAATTCAAAATCCAACCTATCTTGCACATTTTTAATAATTTTTTATACCCTTTGAGATATTTATTTTTTAATTGTCCATATAGTAATTTCTACATATTATATATTCGTAGGTATAATAATTATTAAAATGCAATATCACAATTTAAAAAAATGTAGTATATTGTATAATTCTTGGAAAAAATAAAAATATAAATATCAGTATAGTGCTTAAGTTAATAAATATAAAGCAAATAAATATTATCATAGTTAATATAATATAATATCATAGTTATATGTTTATATTGATCCTCTTTAAATATGTATAATACGATAGAAGAGCTATAATAAATTGTAAAAAAAACTAATTTTACAATTTCTAAGGATTATAATTATATAATTATAATATATTATATTTAAAATTATATTATTATATTATATAATTCTAACAATTATATAATTCTATATACATAATAACACATAAAAAAAAAATCATTTTAATATTTTTTCTTTATAAAAATTCTTTAAGGTACTCGTATAATCTTGAAAATATAGATACCTACATGGATTTAAAATTTTTTTTAACAAATAGCGACCATGATTTGAAAAAGTAATGATTTTTTAAGTACCCCTCACAAGCCATTCATACATGAAGATCATTAACAATGGATACGATTTCAGCTTTATAAATATAAGTTTAGACATCTTATAGTCCCTCCATGTATGTCCGCCTTTCCATGTGTCTGTCTGTTTATAGTTAGGAACATTATTGCTATGGTTACTTAAGAGCTGGATATTATTCGTTTTATTTTATATTTTTAGATTATTGTTGAAAATGTTTTCATTATTTTGTTATTCTCTATTAGTATCTATATATCTATATTCTCTATTATAGTTGCAAAAAAATGTGTCTTTCCGATTGTGGCCAGGAATCGCTAGTAGCTGCTAAATAGTTGTTCTACAATTTGGATGCAAAAAACCAGCATAATTTAAATTTATAACGACTCGTGGAACTTATATCAATTGTAAGACATCGTCCGAGAAGTTTAACAGCAGATGACAAGCAGAAACCTAAACAGAAAACAATTCGTTATCATCTTCTCATTAACCAATAACGCATGCTGGTATGTAGGAAAGGTATTTTAGCTAACTAAATTATTCTCTAACTTGTTTCAAATATCAAGTTAGGATACTGATATTTAAGAGTAATATAAAAACCAAAGAGGGTAAATAAAGATACATCTCATCACTCTCCAACATTCTAAACGAGTGTTTTCGTATACCATTTTTATCAAAATGACTTCATTATTTGCATGAAAGAGGTATATGAGATTTAAAACGACTAGATACCATTATATATAAAAAATACGATATATATTATATGTATAATAATTAGTGATGTTGGAAGGAGGGTGGGAGAAAATTTATTTTGAAAGAAAGACAAAAAATATGGAATGATGTTTATATTAATTTTTATTTTTATTTTTAGGCAACTTTCAAAAATGTTCATATATTTTTTGTATATTTCCACGTCGTTTGCAAAATAGTAATAGTCAATTATTATTTTAATTACTTTTTTTATTTTTTATTTTATCATAGACATAATATGTATCAATTTAATTTAAAAAAATAAATGTATTATATACGTAAATATAGATAAAAATAATAAAAAACACATGTACCTACTGTAATAAAAATTAGCGAAACATAGTCACCAATACTGTATTCCGTGATACGAACAGTAGGTACAATAAAATGACAAATGGGAAACTGGTATTTTATTTTAGAATTAAAAAGTTATTATATTTAATTTAGATATACCTACGTGGTGGTCTGTATTTTTACTGATAATCAATGATTTTTTTAAGAAGATTAAAATACGGAAATCCAACACTAAATTATAAATAAACATTTAATGATATTCCTATGTAGTTATATACTATTTTAATAAATAAATATTATGTTATATGTTTATATTAATAGACAATAGATTAATAATGGTAGATGTTATGAAAAAAATAAATAAACCGATAAATATATATGAAATATTATCAAGAATAATGATATAATGTAGTCTATATATAATTTTTTTGAAATTTTCCATTTATATTTTAAAACGAAAAATTATTTAAAAATTAAACAATTTTAACCTTTATAATGTTAAAAATTTTAAAGTTTAACATTGCGCGGGTAGGTAGCTAATATGTTTTTTTATTACCTACCTATTTAAATAGTATATATTAGGTACCTATTAAAGGAACAAATACAATTTAACGCGTACGTCAATTTTGAATTTTTTCTTCGGACCATGTAGTTTTTGATGTAAATAATTATATCAGATTTGACCGGGCGGACTTAATTAGTTTAGAAATGAAGGGCTTTTGAAGTAACGGTAAATTCACAAACTTTAAAATCCCGTAACTTTTGATGTGATTTGTGATATTGGTAATTATATTGACAAAATTGAAGAAATTAATGATTTTATAAAACATGAAATTCTTGAAAAACATTGGAAACCTGGTAAGAACTACAAATTTCCATTTTCTACCCTTGTAAACGTAATAGGGAAGAGAAACGTCGTCTAAATCATGATAATCTTTCCAACTATCCATGATTAATTGTTTCTCATGTAAAAAAAAGGATTATTTTGTAAATATTGTGTTATTTTTATGTCAAATCGTTTGGTAGGTTTTAATAATACAGTTCGTGTTAAAATTCTAGTAAAAGAGCACTTGACCAAGTTTTCCAAGTTGTCAGGTAAAGATGGAATTCTTGAATCTCATGCCCATACTGATTACCATAAATTGGCATTACAAAAATGTCAAGATTTCCTTAATACATATAGAAATCCTTCTCATGACATTTTAAATCAAATTCAAAACACTCGTAAACAACAATTATTAGAAAATAGGGAAAGACTTATTCCAATAATAAAACTATAATTCTCCAGGGTACAAAAGATATTCCATTGAGAGGCCATAGAGACGATGGGAATTTATATAAAACAAATTAATGTGAAAGTATTGTGAATCATGATGGAAATTGCGATATCGTATAGATAGTGGGGATAAAGTTTTAGAAAATCACATTAAAACTGCAGGTAATAATGCTACATATATAAGTAAAACTTCTACTAATGAATTAATTCAATGTTGTGGTAATGAGGTTCTTGATATAATATTACAAAGAATAAAATTAACTAAATTTTATTGTGTTATTTTTAATGAAACTACAGATATTTCACATATATCACAACTTAGTCTATCAATAAGGTATACTTTTGAAAATATTATAAGGGAAGATTTTGTTGGTTTTGTAAGTTTACATAAAGGTATTTATTCACAGAGTGATAATGAGTTGTCAGATAAGGAAGTAGAGCCAATCATTACAGGGAAAATTCTTGGAAATGTTATCATTAAAAAATTTAAAAATTTGGATTGGATTTATTATTTTATGTTGGTATAGGTTGTGATGGTTGTAGTGTAAATTTATCCGTGGTATGTGGTGCTGCAAAAGAGATAACTACTGTAGCTAAAAATGCTTTAATTTGTCCGTGCTTAAATCATGCATTAAATAATACTCTTTCTAAATCGGTTAAAGTTCAACTCGTGAGAAATTCAATTGGGACAATTCAACATATAGTACAGTTCGTCAATTCTTCTTCTAAACGCAATTTAAAAAAATGTTGGTTCTCAACTTAGTCATCGTCCTACTCGTTGGGTAGAAAGACTTGATTCATTGTTAGAGTTCATTAATGACTTACCTTTAATGGTAAAATGTTTATCAGAAATTTCTACATGGCATGATTAAGCTTCAGCTCCTAAAGCTAATAGTTTATGTCAAGTAATTAATGACTGTGAATTTATTTTCAGTATTTTTTGTTTAAATGATATAATGTGTCTCACCCATTCACTAAGTGTATTGTTACAAACAAAGACACTGGATCTTAGTTTGGTGACAAATAAAGTAAGGGAACTAAGGACTACTCTTGGTAAAAACGCAGTGATACCCAAAATAAATTTAAACAAACTTTTAAAATAACTTCCAAGATAATGGAAATATTAGATGTAGAAATTACAAGACTTAGAACTGTAAAAAAACAAAAATATCGTGACAATTTTGATTTGTCCAATGATGATATTTGTACATATTGGCGTCTATTTATTTATGTACCCTTATTAGATGAAATCATCCATGATTTTGATGTTAGGTTTTCTGGTGAAAATATGAAATACTTTAATCTTAACTTTTTAATACCTTCTAATCTAACTCATATAATTAATAATAGTAGTCAGTTAAATAATGCAATTAAAATAATTACAAACCAATACAGCAGCTTATTAAACAGTTCATCTTTTATTGTATCAGCTAAATTAGAAGGAGAACTTAAACTTACCTAAAAATTTATTATTAAGTCCACAGCTTAAAAATATAAATTCTGCTTGTGAAACATTAAACCATTTCGATTCAAATTACTATCCCATCTATACAACATTTTTTAAAATTCTTATTACTTTTGTAACGATACAGTTTCACTGAGTCGTAACTTTATGTCTGTCTCGGTGTTTTTACTTAGGTAGGCATACGGTTGCGCAGAGTACGAGATGCGTGTATATTTTTCAAATATGACAGTCGAGTCAAAACAACTATACACGCCAGTCGAGACATCTATACAATTCATATTTTTTATAAACTCGCTGAAACTCGTACTCCGCTTCACCTGTGGATTTAATAACTACCCTTCAAAATCAGGGTTACTCAGGTGAAAGTGTATTTATATTTTATAATAAT
>JAIPRL010009923.1:0-16555 GCA_025469235.1 Pemphigus obesinymphae
AAAATACTTCATAAACGTGAGTTAATAAGCAAAAAAAAAAAAAAAAGCATCGACTTTTTCTACTATTTGCCGACTGAACTTAAATTTGTCAACTGAACTTAATTTTGCCGACTGCTTTCCGAGATGAGACACCCCCCCCCTCTAGGAACGACGAACCTGGAACCTGGATAACCCGCAAAAGAATATATAAATCGTTCATAAAACGATAACTGGACTTTCCTTAAATTAAAATGAATAGCACATAATTTTTCTTTCTCTAAATTTTAAACATTTTGTTTTCTTTTGCTATTTGGGAACAAGGAAAACGATTCTATTTTATTTTTTTTATATATATAAGTAGAACAATTTATTGAATCATTGATTACAAAAACGGCCTAAATTAAATTGTTATTGCTTTTCGAAGGATATATAAAATATATAGGTGTATAATATTAAATCTTAAACGTATCTACAATAATGTATTCCATTTTACAATAATAAAAAATAAATAGATTTTTGTTCACGAAAAAATCCAATTTTCTTTGTGTTGTGTTGCCATATGGTTGTATAATATGAATTAGGTATAGGTATGGGAATGTTTTTTTTTTTGATATTCAAAGAAAATTTTTTTCCTATTAAAGACAATTTTTCAATGTAATTTATAAACATATTTTCCAAAAATACGAAAACGCGCCTTTTATTTCAGTGTTTTAATTTCTTTAAGCGCTTTTTTTCAAATTTCGAAGTCCGTTTTTGGAACGACTGTCGCACAAACGTGTACAGATCGACCGGATGACGGCGCGACGCGTCGTCGACCGACGAACACGTGCGAAAATGTTAATTTTTTATAACGATATTATTATCACGCTGAACTGCGTGTGCGGTTCATAGTAACACATAGAGATTCTTGGCACGACGAGTCGAATAATTGTATTTTTTTATTATTTTGCCGATCAAAAAACAAGTTTTTTTGTACATATATTATATATATATATATATAATAGGTTAATCATTTAATAGGTATTCCGTTTTAAATTACATTATAGATAGATTATAATTTTATAATACAATGTATGCATTTTAAGTTTTTAAATTAAAACTTTTTTGCGTGAATTTCAGTTTTTTGTTAATTGATATTTTGCAAAACTCCGTTAAGACCGTCTCCAAAATCGGGTCCTTTATCTATTTTATTATTTTTAAAATGTACTCTGAAACTACTAATAATTAAATATTGTTCGTGGGGTGATCAAATATCACGAGTACACATAATAGGCACAAGTTATAACATATTTATATACTTGTATATATCTTGTAATATAATATTATCGAATGAGATTAGGTATAGACCAGAGTAAAAATGCCAAGTTCAGTAAATAACAATTTCATCTCATCGCCGTGAACTTAATCAATGTGATTTTTACTAATATATATACATATATATAAACGGGTGATTCTCTCCGATTTTCGACGCAACAATATAGAATTTTGAAAAAACCCTATATCGGATATAGCATTAAGGAGATTTCAGACTTTAGGTTTAAATACATATTTACGTTATGCTTAAAGCGGACGATGATATATATAATGTAATGTAATATCGTTTAAAAATATTGAAAATGATTTTTTTTTTTTTTTTTAGAGGTGTGAAACACACTTTAAAAGTGGTGGTATCTACTTGTAAAATGACTGTAAATGCAACGATCGATGATCGGCAATTTCGTAACTGTCTGCAGCGCACGTGCCAATATTATCGCCATCGATTTTGCGGAATAACCGGCCGCGGGCGCTGACTAACGCATCGTTGTTTACCGTTGATAATTTTATCACATTATATCCTGGTGTGGCGTGATAAACACGGGCCATTTCGAATTTCGTATTTTCCCCGATTTGAATACCTATTGCGTTTTGACGGGTATAAACACTGCGATTACTTATGCGACGACCGTTATCGGGAATAAATATTACGCGAGTGAAAATCAGCTGGTCGAAGGCGAGTGTGCCAATGTCAAACGGCGTGCCCACGGGGGATATCTCGTACAATATAATAATATGTACATTTTTCTATTCCAATAACTACATTTACGTATAATACGTGTGTATATTCAATATTATGTATTGAATGAATTATGTATAGGTTTGCCGCAGTCGGACGGTGAAAAGCATACAACCAAAACGCGAACACGTGTTAGTTTATACCTATACGACCCTTCCTTATTATATATTTTATTGTACTTCATATCACATTTTGAATAATAATAATTCGCGGACGATACAAACGGTTTCCGGTTCGAAAATTGTTTGTGGCTTTTAAACAACCAAATATATATATTGCACTAGCTGCAGTAGGTATATTATGTCGCTGCGTGTCTATACTATAATTAGCCATAAATATGTATAATGCGGGACAAGTCGTTTATATGCAAAAAGTCCACGTCGTGCACGTTTATACAATATCTGTATATATAGCCATATTCAAGGCTGGCCAAGTTTACTATATTTTTTAACTTGTTAAGTTAAGTTAATTGAAAATAATATAAGCCGAGTTAGGTTAAAAGTTACTCGTATATTTTTTTATTAACTTTTAAAGTTAAAAGTTAACTTTGCAAAATAAAAGTAACTTAACTTAGTTAAAAGTTAAAATTTCTTAATTAGGAAAAAAAACTCGATACCTATATATCGTGAAAAGGTAAAAAAGGATGGTTACGCTCTTTATGCTCGAAAAAACTACTGGGGACTTCTGCCTTAAAAAGTGTATAGGTACATGTAAAAATAAAAATACAACACGTCATTTATATAAGAAATAAATAAGAAATCAGAAAATAACTCCTATAACTGCCAAGATACCTAGATTATTGTTTGATTCACACTAATGTAGTATAAAATAAGCAGTACCTATCACTTCAATATATTTTCTATACTGGATAGACATAAATACCAGCCTCCATGTAGTTAAAAAAACCAAAAAGTAAAATCCTTATTCAAAAATTTGCATTGTTCTTCGGGCAAAATTGCATTTAATTTAGATACGTTTGTATAAAGTTAACTTGCAGTTAACACGTTCATTTTAATAAAAATGTAACTTATTAAGTTAAAAGTTAATCTGAAAAAAAGTAACGTGTTAAGTAACTTAATTAAAATTAACTTAACTTTTTAACTTTTAACTCGTTAATGCCCAGCCTTGGCCATATTATGCTCATTATTTTAAAATCTGAATGTTGAAATCGGGGACCTGCCAGTGGTGTATTCATTTATAAGGGCAAACAAAAAACGTTTTATAATATTATTATGACTTATAATAGTTCTATGATACCATTTAAAAATACCTTGGTGTAATATTTGATTTAAGATTATTATTCGACTTGCATATTTTAGAAATTAAAAAAAAATCTCTTTCGGTTTTTGGCGCGATTAAACGTAACTAACCTAGCCTAACTGTTCTAACTTTATTGAGCCTGATACTTTTAAGAGCCTTTAATCTTCCCTTATTCGTCTTCATCTAGATTATGCTTGCATCATTATATGGGAAACAATGACTCTATCACTCATTGCAACGAAATCGAGGGATTACAAAATAAAGTTTTTCGCTTTATTTCATATAAATGCAAAATATTTAGACACTCACACACTGGATTATGATCTCATGCTACAAACGCTAAATGTACAAAATTTAAAAGCGTGAAGACAACGTTCCTACGCCATATTTCATAAATAATTACTAAATAATGAAATTGATGATCCCACCTTACTTAGTCACATTAATTTTAAAATTAATCGTCATAATATTAGATGCAAAGAACTTTTTTTTATTCCTCATTTCTCCAAAAACTATTTAACTCATTCCCGTATCAATATACTTATTTTCAACAGGTAATACCTTATGTAAAAATAATTTATTTCTATAATACTACTTTTGTTAATTTTTTATTATGTACTATCTATTATCTTTATTATACAAATGTTTGTATATATATTTTTTTCTCTTTTCACTTTTTCTTCTTATTTTTATTAACTATATCATAATTATCATGTGTCAATGCATTAAATTATTGTAAATCGGGCTTACGCCCGTTATTATATTAAAATAAATAAATACATAATACACATACATAGGATAAAATATTAGAATATATACAAAAAATATATTATAATTTAAAATAAAATCTCATTTTTGTTACACAAATAGATATCTATATAGTTGATTATCCTTCGACGTACATTCAAGTTAAACGCGTCAAGTATATGTTTTTTTCGCAAATATATTACATATTCTCGACAGGATTTTCCGGGCGAACAAACACAATACGTACGTTATAATATTGATATTGTTAAAGCGATTTAAGTCGGATCGCCGTGCCTTTCATGTTCGCCAATATATTGTATACGAATCGCCGAGTTCAGAAAGGGGACATGTCCAGAAAACCAAATTTTACAGGAAACACAAAAAACTGTTTACAATGAATTCATTCATATACACCCAACATTCTGAAAAATGTACACAAGTTTTCTATCTAATACCTTATTTCTACAGGGAAATGTCGTGTTCGGATCAAATTTACTATTTTCGTATGTCCACAGCAGCCATTTTTATTTCCTGAATATGTCTCCTTTCTGCACTCAACACATTTTCAGGAATGACGGGGTATGTTGATGTATACAGAGAGCTATGAAAAGCTCATTATCAGCACAGTGAACACACAATTCGCGGGAGAAGTATCCACCCACAATCAATATACGTGTACAAAATGAGAGCAAAAACGAGACGTGTCCTGGACAAGACTCCTTATTTCTGCTTTTAACTATTATTCCGTTTTGATTTTTTTTCTCAAATGTCAGGAACGAAACGGCGTAACTAACTAATTTTCCCGAAAATTGGACATGTCTCGTTTCTGAAATCAGCTCTATTCATATATATATACCCATTGTCCATTGGGATTGTATAAAACGTACCTGTATTTTACGTTGAAATCACGCACTATTCGTAGGTACGCCATTAATATATATATATATATATATATATATATATAATAATCGTTACTCTTTTCGTTTTCGCCTCGTGTTATAGGAAACGATATGATACGATTATTTTGTAGTCGTCGGTCGTCGATGTGTAATATTAACGGGGCAACACGTCCGGCAATATATTTTAGCCGGTATAGGGAGGCGCACGCTTACCTGAACGCGGACCATCACGTTATATACCGCTGCAGGAGGGTCCTTCCCCCTGTATATAACCTATAACCACCTCTCCGAATACAAATGCGCAATGTGAAATACATTATTTGATCACATTATATACGTATATAAATATAATAAATATACTTCCTGTCAACAGGTTGTCCCGTCGCAGACGTATAATATATAATATGCGAATGGGGTTCGAATTTGCATATATATATATATATATATATATGCTATTAAAACCTCTCTCTCATTCGTCCTGGTATAAATAGCCGTGTCAATGTGAACGATAAAAAAAAAAAAAAAAAAAAAAAAAAATACTAAATTAGAATACCTATACGTACATATTATTATACTGTAATGTATTATAGTCTCGTGGGCTTCCGACAAACGATAATATAAAATAATTATTGTACGACACATTATATTGTAATACAATAATAATTACCGTGTTCGTTTTTTACCGCTCTACAATATGCGTCCTACTCAACCGAAACGAATCTAGATGATAAAAAAAAATGTCCCAAAACGTCCAGATACATAATATAAAATAATGCTTATATAATTATATTTAGAATTTTATTAATATTATTATTATCATCGTTAAGTATAGGTATTTCATATAATTATATATATATATATATATATGTTTTGGTCTCTATAATGTACATCTGGGCATTTTTGAACCCGGTCAATTGTGTGTAGTTGGTGATTTTTACGATTACGAGTCATTTTTCAACGCAGAAGAAACGGCATAGAACACGGAAGAAGAATGGAGACAGTATATGTTGTTGCGGCAAAGAGCCTGAAAGGCCTGTGAAAAACCCAAGAAGAAGAAAAAGAAGAAACGAGTCATTTTTACCGCATATCATTATTTCAACCAGTTAATCAGTTAACAGAATTCTGGCTTTAGGTAAATGCCCCCGCAAGCACCTTTTTTCATAAAATACCAACATTTTTCTCACACTATATATATATAGGTACCTATAAAAGCTAAAACTAAATGCATCACTGTTGTACTTGTTGTTTGTTCCAACAAAAATATTTTAACGAGTACTACAAATGATTCTATTGAAAATCGTGAACGAAATGATGCACACATATTGGTTTAACTTTAAAATATAAATTTAATTCATTGAACTCGATTAAAGACGTTTAATGCGTATAGGGCGGAATAAAAATATAAAACAAGTACAATTTTTAAAGATATATTTAATATACATGTACTAAAATAATATTATTATTTTAATATTTGAACAAATACTCGAATATTTTTAGAAAACATTTAAATGAGTATAGGTACTCAAATACTTTTAGAAAATATAGGTAGAGGAGGAAGTATAGAATTTTTGGCGCCCGGGGTAAAATGTTAACGCCAAATAAGGGGAATTCAAGTATTACGTAATTGTTACGGGGGAGGGGGTTAGAACCATGCTGACGTCAGCAGTAATATAAAAAATCAAAATATGTACTTAATTTTATTAAAATATGTCAAAAAAAAAATCAAAAAATAATGTAACAACATTTTTCATCTATTTTTAATTAATTCATATAAATTTGTTTTTTTTTTTTTTATTTAATAGAGGGGGGTCGTCGGAAATATACTGACGTAATAAAGTAGGGGGCCTGATATTTACTGTCAAGGGGGAGGAGGGGGTCTAAAAAGACCAAAAATGTGCTGACGCGTAATACTTGAACCACTAAGCGAAAAAAAAAAATGTAGACGAATCTATATACTTTTACGACGAAGAAAACGAATAAAATAAATAAACCAAAAGACCTCAAAAACTTTTTCTCGTAAAATCGAAATCCTTCCTTCAAAACGGAATAGGTAACGTCCGATACTGTTCGATTAACTATACCTCTATCTACAAATAAGAAAAAACAAATTGCGCGACTTTTCAAAAAAAAAAAAAAAAAACTAGACCTTCAAATATTTTACGATAGCTAAAATATTTACGCCACCCAAAGATTTTATCCTTATCTACCCCCACCCCTATAGTTTCGCCACTGAGTATATAATATATAAACGGTGCTATTCGTGATAAGTTTTTTGACACAATAATAAGTACAGTGTAAATGTGTGCTTATATATATATGATGTAGAGACTTATATTTTACGTACGAGAATATATTGTGTTTTTTTTTTACCAAAAAATCCAATCGTGACATTTATAGTAATTTTATTTTTTTTTAAACTATAAACAATCGTCGAGCTTGTTTGTCTATTTCATTGGCATTTTCTCATATTACCGTATACAAAAAAGAAATATTTTTAATTGAAAAAATATGATATTATGCATATATACATATTATGTATCTATAATTTGTTATCTCTTGAATAAGTATAACTGCGGCATTGCACACATTATTATACTAACGTGAGACAATAAGTTCGGTCGCCTCAACCAGTGTGATGGCAAAGTTTTTTTTTAGACTTGGCATCGATAATCCAGTATAGTTTTTTTTTTTATGTACGGCACACGGCACTAGCATATAGGTCATAGGTCCTATTAAAGTATACGGTTCACTGCTATATATTTATGAGCACCTGTAACTATAAGTGTTCCAATCGTTTGAGTTAACGCGAGCATATTATAATTTGATGTATTACACCTTAGCGACAAAAACATTTTGGAAAAATATATATATATATATATTTTAAATAAGAATGATAGAGATAAGAAATGTTGGTTTTATTTAGATTAAAGATAATTAAGTAATTATTTAGATTATATTTTAGATAATCCCAATAGTGGTTATACAATATACATATACCTAACCTAACCTATGGTATATTATACCAAATTTTCCTACGTAAAGATTATATGCACTACAAAATAATAGATAATAATATGATATGGAGGAGATTTTTCCTATGCCAATACACTCAACATGCTTCAAGATAATACTTTAATACCAGTGTTGGGTAAGTTACGTTACTAGTTACAAAATTAAAAGGTGACTAGATTACTTTTTCGTTACTTAAATACAAAAGTATAGCGTTACATTACTATTTAAATTTAAAAGTCACTATAGTTACAATGACGTTACTTTCAACATTTTTAAATATGTAAAACTGAAAATAATAAAATAAAATGTTAAAAATATCTTTCATTTTCTTTCTGATAGTCGTCAGTCGAATATTATAAAATTCAATAGCATGCCTACTCCAACTTTTTATATAAAATCACACAATCGTTAAAATATCTAATTTTTGCAGTTATGATGGGTCATCGGCAATTTTAGACGAATTTATTAGAATAAATTGTATTTATATATATATTATATTATAAATATGTAACGCGTTATTTTACAAAGTTATTTACAGATAACTAATGTAGTTACTCCTGCGTTACTACAAAAATTAAATAACGAAGTTAATATAACGTTACTCGAAAAAGTAACTACGTTACAGTAACGAGTAACGTCCGTTACGTTACTATCCAACGCTGGTTAATACGTGTTACCAGAAGTGTTTATAGTTTTAATCATCTTGTGGTTATACGTGGTAGTATACGTGTAACTGCAGAAATGACAGAATAAGTTTAAATTACTTATTGTGTGGTGTGTTAAATAATATGAGTCTACTTATCTACTTATTTATGTTTATATTTTCTACTATTATCAATATTTGTGTTACCATAATCCCATAATCCATTAACTGCACTTTACCTACTGTTATGGTAACAATAAGTAATCTCTTCGGGATCACATTAATATATAATGACATGTTTCATCCATTCCTTTATTGTTTATGTAGATAACCAAATGAGAAGTCTTTTATCATAAATAGCATCATAATAATCGAATATATCTAATCATAGTATAACCAATTATAACCACTTCTGGTAACATGTGTTTTATTCAGAAATATAATGCCCTATATGTATCGGACATTGGTATTAATTATACTAATAAAGTTCATCAATTTTTTTTCGTAGACGAATCTAAATAATTTTACGATGAAAAAAAAGTAAATAAATAAAAAAAAAGCTCAACAATTTTTTCTCTACAAATAAGAAAAACAAATTGACTTTTCAAAAAAATACGTTGGCATGGATGAATATATTTAGGTGTACATATTATGAAAAAAAAAACTAGACCTTCAAATATTTTACGTTCAAAAGTAAAAATAACGCAGGTTCTCTTATACAGGACTACATACGTCATTCATATCTTAATTATCTATAGGTATAAACGATATTTATAAATATATTAGGCGAAATATAATAGGTTTATTAAGTCCTGTATAAGATTATAGTCATTATTAGGGAACAACAGATTTATATGCACCCTAAAAAAAACCTCGAAATATGCATTTAACATTTACAAATATGCAAAAACAGCTAAAAAAGATGAAAATATGCAACATAAAATTGGTGTTATTTTAATAAAAATGATATAAATAATGCACATTTCTTGTCAGATTTCAAACAGTTTATTCTAATAAATATAATTATATAATATTTAAATATAAATCCGTTCCCTAGTCATTGTGTACTAAGTTTATTGAAAGATAATTAAAGTCCAAGTAACATACAAGTACGTAAAATAATTTAAAATATGACATGTGTGAGATAAGCTCTCTACTTTAGTATCAGACAATATAAAATTTCATTTTCTGTTTAATTTGACAACGGGTTTTGTTGTTATACTTGCAGTTCATTTGTTCACTTGAAAAATCTAATCAATTATTGAACTGTATTACTAACTGTATACTGTATTCAAATTCTAAAACTCTAGTTTTTTTTCATTGATCAGACGAAGAGTATATGTTGGACGAGTGATTTAAGTAGATGCGTGAAAATTTCAAATCCAGCGTCAATAAAATCGTTGAACTAAATACTATAAAAAAAAAAAAATAGATTTGAGATTATTGCCGGATTCGCGGAAGAAAATAGCAATCTATTTTGAAAGTCAACGTTTTAATAAATTCTATTATAATATTATATATAGGTATAGTTTTTATTTTATTTTATTATTTTTTTTTTTGTTCAAAAAACAATAATAATTAATGTCAATTAGTTAAAGCTTTGAATTACGAATAAAGTACGTATGGACAATTATACTGCACGTATAATCATCTGAAAAATCTAAATATGCTTCGTCTGTACTAATTTTATATTGTAAACAAAATGTTAGGTTAGGTCAGCGATCCCACCGATAGGCACCTACCCTAGACGTGACTAAAATGCCTCAAATCGATAAATAAAATACACATATATTTTGTTTTTGCATTCTTACTATTTATCGTGCCATTTAGTTCGTTGTACAGCTGGTCCTTTTGACATATGTAATGATTATGGTAAAACGTGTTAGAAAAATATTAGGCATACCGATAAATTTAAATTATTATACTGCATGAATATGCAAAACAATTATTTCCAGGGAAACGCCATAACCACATTAAAATAATAATATACGGTTTAAAATTGCCAAAGTCGACGTAGTAGGTAAAACTCCAAAATACGAGAACACTGTCCAGAGTTCATATAGTTAGTAAATACTGATAGTGTACAAGAACTATCACCATGTGAACAGTACGATAGTGACTATATCACACTATCAAAATGTCTACTATCATCTATCAAGCATGCATGCATGATAGTCGATAGTAGAAATCGGAATAGTAAAGTAACTATATCATGTATACTCTCATTGTGTGACCCAAACTATCACGCTATCATACTATTACATTATCACATAATGTTTTGTTTTTGTAGCTTTTTGGATCTTCGACAGCTAACTCTTTTTAACAGTGTATTAGATGCACCGAATTGATTTCTACGTTTAATCCATTTTTAACCCAAATCATTTTTTCACCTACCTCGTATAATAGCAATCACAACTTGTTCAGATGACATTTTAAGCTCATAAAAATAAATAAAAAGCTTCAACAAATATAATTTTATTTGCAATCAAAAACCAATTACAATACCATATTATGATAGTGAAACGATGACAGTATCACGTCTAATGGTAAAAATGGCGTGAACATCATAATGATAGTGATAGTGTCGATAGTACTATCGCGTTTCACTATCACCGTGTGACCGCGGCTTAATATACACCGTTCCACACGAGAGTTATTCATTAGAATAGTGTTTGAAATTTAAACGACGTCTACAATATGACCTCCAAAATTGTTTAAATAAACCGTAAAGAATTGGTGCATTAATAGCGATGTATCATAATGTTTCTTTAAGGATTAAATTTGACAAATGCAAAGTGATATATTACTCTAGAATATTTAAAAGTTAAAATTATACCTCGTAATTATTCGATGTACGGTGTTAATGTATATATTAGTTTAGGTTAGAATAATTTCATACATTTTTTAAATAATAATTTTGTTGATAAGAAACTCGTTAAAATTAATTAAAATCATTTGTAATTAGTACCTAATGTAAAATTTGATATTTTGCAGTATTTCATGAATTATTACAGTTTTATTAATTTAAAACACATGATTAGATGTTACGTATAACTTAAGTAAACACCTGGTATAAATAATAGTCATATATAGTCGTCTACAATTCTAAAATAATTCGATTTCAAGTACGTGTGAGTTTAATCATTAACCTTTGTTCTCGGATAACTGATAATTATACGATAACATTGTAAGAATTTCAAAAAATTAATATTATATTTTATTAGTGTATATTATATATTACAACAATAAGTCTCTATTATTTTTAGTAACTTGGTATTGCGTCGAGTTTTTCACGAACAAAAAATACTACCTACCTATATATTTTTTAATATTTTTTCTGGACATTATTAGGTACCTATTATAATATGTAATGTTATAATATAATATTGTATATGTTATGTTATTTATACGTTTGTAGTGAACATTTCAAGCCTCTAGCGTCATTATTTACGGACTTGCAAAGATAGAACTATAGTCGATTTTGCCGAAATCAGTTTTTTACCGTTTTTATGTGACTTTTCGTACACGGTAAAAAAGTATCGGAAAAATCGAAAAATATCTTGTTTAAAGTACTAACAAGATGCAATTTTCTACCGGAAACAGGGTAAGAATGTAATAGTCGGAGCATTCCATCTCGGCATTTTTGAGTACAGATGGGTACAAATGAAAAAACAAAATAATTATAATACTAAAATAAAATAATGGAGTAACTGTGTTTTTCTTATTTTAAATTTCTAATCGATTTCTAGTGATTTCACTATAATATATTCATCAAAAACCACTTGTATAGTTTGGTTTGAATTAATTTAAATGTTAAATTCTATTTATTTTCGGTTTTATATCATTAGTAAAAATTAGGATTAATCAACGAATTAAACTCTGTCATTTTAATTTAAAAAATTGTTACTTTTAAGGACATTTTTAGATTTTTATAAAATTTGAGTAAATTTTTGTTTTTTTTTTCCAGTTAAAGAAAATATATATATAATATATATATATATATATATATATATAGATGATAATAATCGGTAGTCCTATTTATTCAACGACCTATAAAAATAATTTTTAATTTACAATAATATTGTATTTCAGGTTTTTCGGGATTCAAATATTACTATATGAATACACAAATAATAGTTTAATAACTGTAATAAATATAATTTAAAAAATTCTTATGGTATTTTTATATTTCAGGTCATTTTTTAATACTTAGATACACCAGATACAGTTTTGAACGTTTTTTTATTATTTTAAAATTTTAGCTAGCTCTCGTCACAATATTCGTTAGTGAGAACGTAGGATATGAATTTTATTCTTGAAAATTACATTGTAAAAATCATAGCTATTACGTATATAAATATATTACATTAACGGTTGAATTTGTGTAATACATATAATACACTATAAATGATTGAATTAATATATTTAAGTTTCCAATATAACAAATACAAAAGTAGATGATGTCAAGTCAATAATTGGATCCATATAAGAGGACATAGCGATAGTAAAACTCGAGTAAAAAAACCATTTCGGTCAAACGATCCGTTGTCGGCATTACCTACCATAACGATTCATAAGTCTATAATATAGAGTACCCCATGCCGCTATATCGGACCAGATGTTTAAATGTTATGGAACATATATATATATATTTTATACAGGCAAACGGCAGGTATGGATATTAAACGAGAAACAATCGGATTTTTTTTTTGTATATTTTAAAAATCAATACAGATTTATATCAGAATTGTATGTAGACATAATTAAATACAGAACAATATTCTGATTATTATTTATTCGATTAGAATCATAAAAAATATCTAATAGTATTCGTAATATTTGTCGAGATATCAAAAATAACATTTCAAATGACTTATTATTAGAGCCGGATGTTAATGCCCTAAAAAACCTATAAAAATATACGTTTATGATCTAAAACAGAAAAATGCCCTTAAAACCTATAAAAAAAAAACCCCTTAAACATTAAATCTAAAAACATGTGAAAACATATCTTTAAAATTATTTAAATTACTTATAGTATTAAGTTATATGTATTGCATAAGGTTATGTATTATATACGACGTCTTTTATATTTCTTATTTGCACTTTTTCTCAAACTTTTTACAGTGTAATGTACATTTTAAAACTAAAATGTATACACAAATGTTAAATTGTAAGTGAAAAAATATACATTACGTAAAATAATAATAGTAAACTCGTGATTTTTCTGTCAGTTATTAAAATATAGTTTTAAAAGACGACCTAATATTACAAAAAAATTACCTTGAACTATCAAAAAATGCAAAATACATTTTAGTTACTTAGGTCCGCATGTTATTTAATCACATTTCTAACAAGTAAAGTATCACCTAAGACGTTCCAAAAAAAACAAATGCAAAAGTCATCAACATCTGGGCCCTACTTATTATAAATTACATATTATAATTTATAATAATATATCTGTGATCTTATAGTGACCAACTATCAATAAATATATTGTAATAGATTTGTGTCGAACTTTTCCAACAAATTTGTTGAATGTAATAATGTTTAAGTTATGGCAATTTTCTTTCAATAATACTTCGAAAATCAAAATGTAAATTTAGGTTTGTTGGAATACTTGGATTTTAGAACTTGGTTTATTTTATATAAAATTAACGGCTAATTAATTTTATTACTTCAAAAAGTAAAATTTTCAAAAATACATGCAATAAAGTTCCTATAAAGTGAGACCTTTCTAACAATGTCCAATAAATCTAAATACATACTGTTGGATTATTTTTTCAAAATTACACATGCAGTTGGCCGTTGACGTGAAGTTAAATATGGGGTTTTATGAAAATTACTTATTACCCACTAATAAACGTCTAACAAATAATATGGTAATGTGTACCACGACAATTTCTCTTAATATAATTCACGTCTGTGAACTTAATGTTTATGGCCAAAATATTATAACTGATTTTTTAAAATCTGTCCAAAATAGTTATCAGTAATTTATTGGATATTGTTAGATCCTTTAAAAAAATTGTTGGGCATTTATTGATGGGTTAAAAGCATATTTTTAATTTACTGTTAACTTCGTACAAGGGCCAACTTACTCTAACATTTCAAAGAGTATCCAACAATATGTATTTAAGTTTATTGGAAATTGTTTGGAAAAGTCTCACGATTTATAGATATTTAGTTTATTTTGAATTCATTTTTGAAAGCTCGAATTTTTGAAGTGATAGAAATAAATACATTTTAAATGGCGTTGCTAATTACTAAATTTTTACATCCATGAAAGTAATGCAGTTTTTAACAAATTATTAAAAATAATAATGTGATATTTTTAACTTTTAAAAATACATATAAAATAAACTTAATTTTAATAAATCACCTATCCAACTTAAATGTACAGGGTGTTTCTAAAATAAATACAATGAAAATTCATACAAATACTCAGTGAAGTAACATAATGACAAAAGTTTTAAAATTTCTTTCTACCTATAAAAGTTTTTAAATTGTAATTCATATTATTTTGAGATAGACGAGAAAAAAAAAATGCCCCATCATATTATTTCCTATGAAATTCTCATACGAATTAATATGTCACATCATTTTTCATATTTTTCGCCCTTTTTTAACATTTTGACGTTCAGTGATATCGTCATGATTAGAAAAATGATATGGCATATCAATTTATATGATTAATTTGCAAAAAATATTATAGTATAAATAAGATAGAATAAAATAGTATAGTATATACCTGTTTGGTTAGCACGCTTTTTAAATGAAAAAACTTGGATTTTTTTACATATTGTATTTTTAATATATTGTTATATAATAAATATAAATATTTCATGATAAATGATAAAAATAGCTCCACTATATTTCCTGCAAATTTCTCATATGAATCGATATCGTCAAAACGTTAAATAATGGGCGAAAATGAGCAAAAATTATGTAGGTAATATATCGATTCGGCTGAGAAAATTGCAAAAAATATAATGGTGTATTTATTCTTACATTTATGTCAATATATTATGATAATAAATAATAAAATATTTAAGTTTTAAAGGTAGAAAAAAAACTTCAAAACTTTCGTCATTGGGTCATCCCACCGAGTATGTGTACGAATTTTCGGTATTCATTTTAAAAACACTCTCTATATGATTGGATACTTTTCGAATGGTCAGAAAAAAATTTGTTAAATCTGTTAAATAATATATTATAATATTTGGAATACAATTTTAATAATAATTTGACATTATATCGTTCATATTATAAATTATAGTTATCAACTTATTCTTTTTTTCCTCATATCTTTTATCAATAAATAATTATCATTTATCAAATACAAACTAGCCTGATAATTTGAAATAAATATTAAAAATTGTTTCAAAATGGCATATATGATATATGTGACATATCTTCTATGATTGCCTATTATTGTCTATTAATGCAAATGTATTTATTTATTTGTAATTGTATTTGAAACTAATTAGTAATTCGATATTAGAGAAGAATAAATTGTGAAATATAGAAAACTAAAAAAAATTTGGTAACCAAATCAACAAACTCTTAACTAGGTATATACCTAGGTAAACTATGGAATAACTAAATAGGCGTGTCAGTTAGATAACACGGCACAGAAAATATTCCTCAGACATGGAATAAACGAAAAAATGTATGGAAAAATTATTTCCGGCTTAATTTAAAATTATTCTAATATTGTTATGAATTAAAACATCTATTAATAAAACACTTGTATTATCATTTTGTTTATTCAAGACGTGTTTCACCTTTGTACATATCACGAACTAAGATATATATGGACTGGAAACGAGACTAATTTTTGCGGTCACGTTTTAATACGGAGTTTTTGTGGTGGGGGGCTTTTACAGGCCGAAGCGCTATCTTTTGGAGAATAAGAACCGCGCGTTTTCTTGTTTGTGATAAGTGATAACGACACTGAAA
>JAIPRL010009924.1:0-16553 GCA_025469235.1 Pemphigus obesinymphae
TTTTAAAACAATATAACTAAACAGAGATAATGTTATATTATATTCAATTATTTTTTAAATTTCAATAAAATAAACTACCTACATACAATATATTTTAATTACATGTAACAAAAGCTTTGCTCTACATTTAACAAAACTATTTTAAAATGTGTACAAAAACTATGTACAAGAATAAAATATTTTTGAGGGTCAAATATGGGTCTCACATATCAGAAAAACAATACATTTTTGATGGGTGACTCCGTGTGGCCATGAGACCCATTTTGGGGACTCACCCCTAATCAACTAAAAAATATTATTAACACCATTTGTTAACAATTATAATGGTATGTACAAAATTTCAAGTCATTTGAGCAATTTTTTTTTCCAAAATTATTTTTAGTAATTCATGACAAAAGTCACTTGGCGGTTTGGTCAAAGGTAAGTGAGGCCCATATATGGGTCTCATGGCGCTCAACGTGTTAAAACAATACTAAATGAATGCTTGTATTTAATACAAGCCTGTTTCAGGGGGCTTAAATATGTTGATATGCTTATACCGTCTATCGCCTCAAGACAGTGAGGAAAATTAAATTTTATCTCAAAATCTTTAGCCACAGTTTTCTATTCATTTTCACTTTGAGGCAGGTAAAAGTAAAATATACTGTTATTAGGTGTTATTCATACATTGTCTAACATTTTATAACTATTATTATTCTATTATTTTTACAAGATCCAAGAAATGGATACAGATTCTCCTCAAGAAATAGATTCACCAGAATCGTATAAAACTAGAACTAAAAAACGAAAAGGGACAACCGATTAAGAAGAATCTCAGAATCGAAATGAACTATAGAAGATGGCTTGCGAACATCTTTCCAGCTCTAATAACGAGGAGGACATTAGAATTTGTAAAACTGTCATCAAATCAGCAAATTCATACCAAAAGAGTTATTAATGATATATTATATAAAGAGCGTTTAGTTACATTGTGTAGAGATTCCATTTATATAAACGAAACATACTATACTACAATGTAATAGACATATGATATACATTTTTAATATAATTTCATATTGATAAAATCATAAAAATTGTATTTTATTAATTCCCAACTGAAAATGAATAAAGCAATACATAATTATTTACCTTCATATATTTTTTTAAAACCTTTATGATTGCTTTACAGGTTTCGATGACAATCTTTCCAAGTGTTTGAGCAGCGATCGCTGTTTCAAACTTCAAACCCTCAAAGGCAAGTCCAGATGCAAGGTACCTTAATGTAGCAAATAACCTTTGCTTTGGTAATATGGCTTCACTCAATATTATATCTCCTTTTTTTTATAAATGTTCAAACCCACGAAAACGTAAAAAAAAGCACTATTAGAAATTGGAATATAATATTATTATATATATATATATATATGAAATAAATTAATTAATTTCATATGTATAAATCAATTATTTGCACGAAATTCGAAAACATTTCACACCAAAATGTCGAAAAAAAAATGTCAGTTCATTAACCACTAATAATCAACAATTACGATTTCTGATTAACCTCGATCGTCCGTGATTATTTGAGCTAAAACTCGTATACATAGTGCATTCATTAATATTAGTGATTGAGTATCACAATATTACTATATATTGGATAAGTTATTCGCCTCGTGTTGTAGTTACTTTTCCACATTGTGTACTAAAGATTTAATTTCCTTCTCTCAACTTGAAATATTTCTTAGCTTGGCTACGCTATGAGTTCTTCATCAAAGCTTAAAGGAGGCTCACCACCTAGCCTCTCTGTAGACTCTCGTATTAATACCCGTAATAGCACCAAAATTGATAATTCTTCATCAAATGAGGACCTTATGGTATCTCTTCAATCTTTTCGAAATGAGATCTTGGCCTCTAGTAAATCTCAGTTTAACGAGTTAAAAAATTATCTGAAACTACTTTCTGCCTTGGTAGCTGACCTCAAAGTTGAAAATACTAAACAGCACGAAGAAATTGATTTACTTAAAAATAAAATCGAATCTTCTAAATTATCTCCCCTCCCAACGTCTACTGTTGTACAATTCTTGCAAGAGACTTTTGAGAAGGAAAGATGTTCAACTAATGCCCTAGTTTACGGACTACCTGAATCTCTATCACCATCTTTTTCTCAGCGTACTAATGACGATAAGTTGGCGTTGGACAATATTATTAGACCACTTGAAACTGTCAACCTTTCAGCCAACTGCAAATTCGTTCGCCTGGGTAAATCTCAGCCAGATAAAGCCCGGCCTTTGAAAGTTATTTTCGGTTCCAAAGATGATGCAACTAAATTTATTTCTGGAGTAAATATGGCAAGGCTGAATGGCTCTTCATTCCCTAACAATTTTAGAATTGTTAGAGACGAAACTACTCTTGAGCGCAGTTTATTAAGGTCTTGTCATTCTGAGCTTGATCGTCGGACTAAAAATGGTGAAATTGATTTGCGGATTCGGTACGTTGATGGGATACCAAAGGTTGTGTTGGATCGTTCAAAAAACTGTCTTCCACATCCCCCAACCAACAGGACTTAGTTGATATGCCGGCCACTAAACCATATTCATACTGGTCAGAAAATCCATTCATTTCTTCAACCTGTCAGCATACTCAACTCGATCATAATTCTAATTGTTTTTTTTTATGTGCGTTCCACCCTAACGCTTAATCTATACATCGATTTTGTAAATGAATATTCTATTCCTGATTCTAATTGTTTTACAAATAATAATTTAAATGTTAATAAAATTACTTCATTTTTTCCACCATTCACGAACTCCAAATTCAATATTACTATATTTTATCAAAATGTACGGGGCCTTAAAACTAAACTTGTCATCTCAGAAGCTCTTTTCCCATGTTTCTTTCATATGACATTATTGTCCTTACTGAAACTTGGCTGACTTCTGACATTAGTGATGCTGAACTTGGCTTAGTTAGTTTCCAAATTTATCGGCTAGATAGAAATCCTGATAACAGTCCCTATTTCCGTGATGGTGGAGTCCTCATTGCCTTTAAGTATTCTCATAAGTCTTCGGCTGTTGTTCTTAACATCACTAATGTTGAGCAAGTTTTTACTTTATTATCTCTTGATTCTAACTCTTTATTAATTGGATCTACGTACCTCCCTCCTTCTACAGCTTTTTCTATCATTGAATCCCACTTATCCTCAATTGAACAACTCATATCCTCCTATAAGCCCCATACAGTTATCCTGTGTGGTGATTACAATTTGCCACGTATATCTTGGTCTTCTGATGAGTTAGGTTTCATTGCTACTAGCAACCTTACGCCTTGTTCTTCTTTCTTCCTCGACTCTCTTTCTTTTCTAAATTTTTTCCAACATAACCACGTTCTTAATGCAAGGGAAAATATACTTAATTTAATTTTCTCTCAATCTAATATTTTATCCGTACAAAAAGCCTTTTATTCTTTGGTTTCCCCTGATTCATATCATCCTGCTCTGACTATTGAGTTTACCTGATTTAATGTAGCTGCTTCTGAAAATACCCATACATACTTTGACTTTAAATCCGGTAACTATAAGTCCATTTCAAATTTCTTCAACTCATTTAATTGGGAATCCATATTTTCTTTATACTCAATTAACGATGCTGCCTCTGTCTTTAACGATGCTCTTTTAAACTCAATTAACGCGTTTATCCTTAAGAAGATATTTAAAAACCCTAAATTTCCTCGTTGGGTCTCACCAGCTTTAAAAAGTATGATTTTTGAGAAGAAAATGCACATGCAACATTTAAACGTTCTAAGTTAGCATCCGACTATTCAGTTTTCTCGAAGTACCAAGCCAAATGTAAGCGTTTATCTAAATTATATTACCGGTCGTACATTGCTGATATCGAGCACTCTCTTTTCACTAACCACTCACATTTTTGGAAATATACTAGAGAGTTAAAACAAAAGTCCTCCATTCCTTCTTCTGTCCGTTTATTAAATCAAGTGGCTGACAATCCTTTAGCCTCCGCCAACTTTTTTTCTAAGTATTTTTCTTCTGTTTGCAAACGTCTTCTCCCCGCCTCTAATTATAATTTACATAATTCTGTCGGCTCTTATGACCTCCCTTCCAACTGTTTCTTCTCATATAACGATGTTTTATCCTCTCTCTATTCCTTAAAGAATAATTTTTCCAACGGTCCTGATAGTATTTCAGCTCGTTTACTATATAACTGTCGTCATTATATTGCCTACACTATTTTCATTCTTTTCAGGCGTTCCCTTAATGAAAGATCTGTCCCTTTGGTTTGGAAAACCTGCTCGATTACTCCTATTTTGAAATCTGGTGACCCATCTGACATTTCTAATTACTGACCGATCTCTATCCTTCCCCATTTAGCTAAATTATTTGAATCCATTATTTATTTCTCCATAAAGAGAAGTCTCAACCATATTATTGACGATAACCAATACACCTTTCGTCCTGGCAAATCTTCCGTAAGTAGTAGTGTTTCTTTTACAACTTACATCCTCGACAACCTTGAAGACGGATGTCAAGTAGATACAATTTTTACTGACATCAAAAAAAGCATTCGATACTTTAGACCACGGTATTCTTTTAAACGAGTTGGAATCTCTTGAAATCGGTAACCCACTTCTCTCTTGGCTACTTTCCTACTTAACCTCTAGAACAGCGGTTCCCAACCCATGGGCCGCGGTGGTACTGGGCTGTGAACTATATTATAATATTAAATATTATATAATATATTAAAAATAATATTATATATTTTTGTTATATACCTAATATTTCTGGTTATAATAATATTTAATCAATATTATCAAGCCTATCGAACGTTTGAATGTAGTTTTATCTCATGTAATTCGTTTATTATTAATATGTGCCTGTTATTTGACATTTTTATCGCATTTATTATGCACGTTGTGAAGCATGTGTGGGTCGCGATAAACTTAATTGGTCATTCGTTTTCGTAAATTGTTTGACTAGTAATTCCGCGATAGTGGTTGTATGTTTATGCATCGTTGTGTCTGCTGTGAGTTACTATATACTATTAACTACTACACGTAGGTAAATATGGGTGCTTGGTTTCGGACTGGATCTTGCCGTAAGACAAAGCTGTCAAGTGATGAAGGAACTAGTAGTAGTGGAACTACTAGTAGTGAGATTGTTGATATGCCAAGTTTGCATATAGCAAAGAAAACGAAAATATATTTTCGTAAGTATAACCCTGATTTTTTAAAAACTGGGTTTGTATATTCTGGTACTGAGGATGAGTCTCTGCCTCTGTGTGTGATTTGTTTCGAAACACTATATTACGAATGTATGAAATTCTCAAAACTTGACAGGCATCTATCAACTAAACATCCTGAATGTGTAGAAAAAAAAATTTTCTATGACTAAATCAGTCATGGAAAAATGTTTAAAACAAAACATACTAAGTACCAGATTTTTTTATGAGCTTTCATTGTTAATCGCAAAGAAGGGGTCAGCTCACACCGTGGGACAAAAACTTATTATTCCCGCAGCAAAAATAATAAGTAATGTTTTGTTTCATGAAAAATGTACGAAAAAAATAAATGAAATTCCATTGTCAAATACGACCGTGAAAAGAAGAAATGATGAAATGTTGGAAAATGTGAAATTAGCTGTTATTACTGTTTTGAAACAAAGTGAATATTTTTCACTGCGACTTGATGAAAGTACAGACATTTCTGGCCGGGCTAATTTATAAGCTTTTGTTCGTTTTGAGTTTAATGCCAATATTGAAGAATAAATGCTGTTTTTCCAGTCTTTGTCGACAAAAACAACTGGCGAAGAGATTTTCAAATCTGTTGACAGTTTTGTAAAAGAAAACGAAGTAGATTGGTCAAAGTGTGTATGTTTGACAACTGATGGGGCACGTGCTATGTCTGGAATTCATACTGGATTAATTGTCAGAGATAGGTCAGTTACTCCCTTAGTACAATGGACACATTGTAGCATACATAGAGAAGCTGTTGTAGTTAAAGGTTTGTACGAATGTCTCAAAAAAACTCTTGAAGATGCAGTTAAAAAAGTCAACTTTAGTAAAGTAAGGCCTAAAAACTCCAGACTGTTTGGTGTTTTGTGTGATGAAATGGGCAGGGAACACAAACCGCTTCTGTTTCACTGTGAAAATCGTTGGCTGTTAAGAGGTAAACTGTTGTCAAGATTTTTTGAACTATGAGACGAAAATAGGGGTTTCTTTATGGAAGGGGATTATGATGGAAAACTTGCAAGTTCCTACTTAGAATTGGTGACCGATGAAAACTGGTTGAAACGGCTGGCATATTTGGCGAATATTTTTGTTGCCCTCAACGTTCTTAACTTAACTCTGCAAGGCAAAGATGTTCATAAGTTTTTGTGCAAGACAAAGTTGATGCAATGGTAATCAAGCTTCAACAATGGGCTCTTAAAGTAGAACAAGATTCCTTCGACGTCATTCCAGTTCTACATGATTTTCTTGAAACCAATGAAGTCAAAATTGATAAAGCAACAGCTGCAACTATAAAAGATCACGCCAAATCTTTAGCCTCCAACCTCAGGTTATTTTTAGTTATTTATTTTTCTTAATTACATATTAATATATTTTAATAGGCCTAATTGAAAACATTTTTACACTCTTTTTAGGAACTACTTCCCTAAAATTGAAGAGGAAATCCAACGGATCAGAAATCCATTCGAAGAAGATTACTTGAAAAAATTTAAAATATCAGCAATTGAAGAAGATTCGTTGATTGAACTTTCATGTGATCAGACACTAAAATCATTTTTTAAAAGCACACCATTGGTGCCATTGTGGTTAAATGTTCGGCAAGACTATCACGCAATCGCTAAAATCACACTGAGAAACTTGTTGGGCTTTTCAACAACTTACCTGTGTGAACGTGCTTTTTCTACTTTTTTTTTTTTAATAAATATAAGAATAAACTGAATGTAAAGAGTGATTTAAGGCTAAAACTATCCAGTTTTAACCTAGATATTGAATCTCTCATGGAGGGCAAGTAATGTCAAAAATCACATTAAATTGTTTATTTTGTGATTAAATTGAATAAAGTTTTTTTCTTAATAAACGGTTATTTTTTTAATTCTTTTATTTCTAATAATTTACGTATATATATATATATTATATAAATACATATATAGGTTTGATATATATGCAACCAACGCACAACTAAAAAGGTAGGGAACCGCTGCTCTAGAAGACAATTTGTCAGTATTAAAGGAACTTCCTCTGACTTTTCTACTATTTCCTCTGGGGTTCCCCAAGATAGTCATCTTAGTCCTCTTCTTTTTATTCTATTCGTAAACACTGTTAATAAATATCTATCCTTTACTAAAATACAGCTCTTGGCAGACGATATCAAATTATTTCATAAAATTAATTCTCTTGCCGACTTCTACCTATTACAATCTGATCTCGATTCCTTCTTTAACTGGACTCAGAGGTTTAATCTTTCCCTTAATATTAATAAATGCTTTGTCATGTCCTTTTATCGTAATCGCTTTCCTCATTCTTTCTCCTATTACATTAACGGCGTCCAACGGTATCCATTATTAAAGATTTAGGCATCTATCTCACACCATCTCTCTCTTTCAGACACCATATTAACTATACTATTAATCAAGCATTAAAAGTCTTGAGCTTCATTAAACGTAATACTTCACATTTTTCTTCCGTTCCTTGTTTTTGTGTCCTCTATTTTTCCCTTGTACGTTCCATTCTTGAATATGATGTGGTCATCTGGCATCCATACTTAGCTTATAACCAAATACGCATTGAACAAGTGCAAAACCGCTTCCTATCATTTATTGCTTACCTTCTTAAACTCGACCATATTCCTCATGATTGCTCCCCTATTCGCTCCTACTTAAATATTCCTAAACTTCATTCACGGCGTTTTGAAGCTGACCGCTCTTTCATCACCTCTCTCCTTGATGGTTCTCTCGATGCTCCTGAATTGCTCTCCTTAGTCTCTTTTCGTGTCCCTTCTCACTTCTCCAGACATCATACTCTATTTCATACACCCTCCCACCGCACATCTTACGGGCAAACCATCCTATTCACAGGATGTTACGTTTCCTTAATAATGACTAAGAATAAGTTTTGTTACTTTAGTTTTCGTTTTTATTATATAATCTACCATAATTTGTAAATGTTATACTGTTATACCATGTTTATTACTATATTTATTGTTATTAGTCAAGTTAAGTTTCATGTTTTTATTTATAGTATTATCCTAACTTGTCTAAACTTATATTGTTCACCTTTACCTTTGCTCTTATAGGTGTTAATAAATAAATAAATAACTCCCGGTGCCCTAGCTGGATTATGAGGGCATATTCACTTTAAAAACGGAAGAGCATGTAATGATATACACATACGCGCATATATGTGAAAATATTTTATATTCGAACAAATTCAAGGTCTGAGTCTTATAAAAAATGTACCATAACGAAAGGATACATATTATATGGGTAAATAGAAGTAACGGTACTCGGCGGTGGCCGTCAATAGCCAAGGCCAAATGCCAAGGGACAACTGTTTCACCCCCTTCAGGACGAAACGGCGTCTCCTACGCATTTCACAAAATTTAGGAAACGCATCCCTGCTGTATCTCTCGTCAGTCGTGGCCACGTACTTAAAAGCAAGAGGATCGGTTGTCGTATTCAATGTTCTGCAGTCCTGTGATATTTCTACACACAATTTCTTTGGTTTTCTCGGTCAAATAGCGCACTGTTAGTAGCTTATTATGAACCCATTAATTGTGACCCATTAATTCAATCTTAATTAGTAGTATTGTTTAATATTATAATCTTTAACTATTCATCATATCGAGAAGACGTTTCTACAGATAATTGAAAATTAACTTAGCTGTTTTCAGATGCGGAACAATTGCTTTGCTTAATAATTAATATTTATGTTCATATATATAAAAAAAAATAAAGTAAATATTTTCAGGTGAACCTTTGTACATTTCGTATTTGTCGTTTCTCGTAAAAAATCATCAATACGTTTAGATTGTATGAGAATAATATTAATTTTAAATTTACATATGTTGTACGTGTTTCCATACGTAGCGCACATGTATACTTCTCCTTAAAACGAGATAGACGAATATATTTGCGAAGGTTATATAATATTAAAATAAATTTAAAGATAGGTACTTATATTCTGATACTCGTGCAACTCTCGAACCTTGCTGTAATAAACTATACGGTGAGTAGGTCGTGATCGTCCCCGTTAAAAGTCTGGTGAGTTTATAATTATATTAATTAATTTATCTGATTAATTAACGCAAATTAATATTCCAACGTGAGTTGGTGGCATCTTGGTACATTTCTCGTGACTATTCACGTCTTTATTTTCAAATTAAGATTATTAATTAATTAAGAATATTAATTAAATAAAACAGACACATTTGTTTCTGCACATAATTTTAAATAACAATTAACTTAAAATTAAATTGAATTACTTTTTCTAATTAACAACACTATTTTCCAACTCGAACCCTAACTAACCTGCTTTAACTTTATGATATTAACTAACATCCACAATCACAACTAAGTGACGCCCATACTAAAAAAAAAAAAAAAAAAATAGAAACAGCTCATGCGTACGCATACTTAAATGTGTACAAATACACTTTGACTTTAAGGACTTATTCCAAACTCGCTTTCAAGTTATAGTTATAGATACCGTGTTAACATAATTTCAGACACAATGTCTAAAACCCGATTTTTTTCGCTAAGACAACATCTTCATTTAGTAAATAATTTGGATTTACCACTAAACAATGAAGATAAATTTGTAAAGGTTCGACCTATTTATAACATTCTAAATGCTCGTTGTCAGCAATTGCCAGTTGAAAGAAACTTGAGTGTAGACGAGCAAATTGTACCATTTAAAGGGAAAATTTCAATAAAACAATATATGTAAGGAGAGCCAAACCCTTGGGGTATAAAAATATTTTTACTCTGCGGAGAAAGTGGAATGGTATTATCGCCTAGTGATTCTGTTGTTGAGACATCATATGTATGGTCCAATTCTGCAAAATCTTTAGAATTTTGATCTTTGTCAAGTGTAAGCCAAGATAAAATTTCTCACTATCCAAAGTATGATGAGAAAAAAGAAGCAACCCGTTGTAAAAAAAAAAATCTGCTCCGGCAAAACACATGTAATGTGTAGAAAGTGTAACATTCATTTGTGTTTTACATCAAAAAATGACAGTTTATTATAATTATTACAATGATACATAGATTATTATAATTTTCATTTCATATTTTGATACATATAAGTTATTACATTTATGATTTTTTTTTTTTTTTATGATCAGAGACGGACATATTTTTATTTTTATTTTCATATATTGTAATGAATACAAAATAAGTAGTTACTATTAGACTTATATAAGAGACTGACAATTTTTTATTTTTATTTTCATATATTGTGATAAATACAAAATAGTTACAATTACAATTTTAATTTGTTTTATTACAATAAAAGTTTTTATCAATCAAAAATACCCATTTTATAACAATTATAATAATAATTTTTAATAACCGCATTTATATAAGTTTTAATCTAAACTCCCAATGTCCATTACAATTATATGTTGTGTATCCTTCAATAATCCTTCAAATTTGATCAAACTTGGGTATATTGTTTTTTTTTTATCCACTCGGCTAAGAGGATGCCGATCATGAAGAGATCTTCATCAATTTTGTTGACTAACCATTCCGTATGTTGAGTGTTCCCGGACCAAGTTGAGCGGCTGTTACCAAACGTGTAAGTCAGATAGTGGTGGTCGCTTAAATTTTCGACTTCGCTACGCACGCTCCAATCGCGTATATTACCGAACGCCTTATCTTTCGATAAGTTAGCTAAGATAGTTATTAAGATATTCTGTTATATCAAGAAAACTATAATTTCATTTTTATATTATTTGATTTATTGCTATGAGAATATTTTTAAATCCAGATTTAAATCATTTAGCTTTATATGCTCAATCATTTTGATGACTAAATTCGTTAAACAATTTGATCATTTATATGGTAAACATTATATTCCTTCTAATGTGCATCAGTTTAATCATATATATGATGATTATAAAAATATGGCCTTCATGATCAAGTTAGTTGCTTCAAATTTGAAAGTTATATAAGTAAAAAAAAATTTTAAAAAAAATAGTTAGAAAACATGGCAAACCCCTATAAAAGCTAGTAAATAAATATAATGAAATTATTAATTTACAAGAAATAAAAAAAGATGATAATTATAATTTTAAACTAAAATTTGAAAAACTTCATACTAAATGTCCTTAAGTGAAATTTGTTCTTCTCAAAAAACAGTTAATACTAGAAAACTTTGAATTAAAAATGTACACAGATGCTGATGCACATATTAGCATATGCAACAATAATACATTTAGTATCGTTAAAATGGTTAATATTTGTTATAGTAAAGATGTAAGCAAAGAAGTTTTGTTTGGTAGACAATTTGAAACATAAGAATGTGATTTTAAAATACTTATTAAGGGCTTAGATATTGGAATTTATGAAATAAGATTTTTTTAAAAAAAATTGAAATTTACAATATTAATATTACTATTAAATACATGGTACTTATCTGCTGATGATGACTTGATGGTAGCTATACAAATTTTTCATTTTAATAATTATTAATATATTTTGCAATTTGCCGTTTTGTAACAGTATATGTGTATATTTTACATAATCTCTTTGTAAATATTAATATAGATAATAATAATACATGTTAAGAATGTATTTGATCAAATAATTATATATGTATAATGTTTTTACATATAATCAATGATTTAAATTAATATTTATTATAGAGCATTTTCTATACCTACACAAAATGTGGGCGTTAATTCATCTTTTGGATGATAATAGTATGGATATTGTGCCCATCTATTGGATGCAGAATAATGATACATCATGTGCTTGGCCAAAAAATTTTCATTTATCTCATAGATTAAGAACAAAGTATGTTACCATTAAATTTTAATTTAACAATTATAGTATAAGAGTTCCTTCCAAAAAAATTTGTAATAATGGATATTTTATAGCATAATACTAGCAATAATTTTATATTATAACTGCAGAACCATTGGTAGTGTCTATAGAAAAAGTTAAGAAGACTCAATTTATCTAAAGTGGAACACTCAACACAAAAAAAGAAGAAAGAAAAAAGCACACTATGATGTTTTGTATAGTATTGGCCCGAGTGTGTATATTATAAAGCGGGCCTCACAATACCAGTATTATTGACATTATTTCCCATACTGGCAGTATTATTGATCGTCTGAAGTGAATACTGATGTACTGTCAATATAAAACTTTATGTTACTGGGTGGCAACACAAAAAAACAACAACACGACCGTAGGTGGCGGCAGCGGCACACACGTAACGCGTCACACACGTTAGTACCGCTACACCGTCATACGTGACTACACGCACCGTCAGGGCCGTATTTAGAGGGGGTCGACAGGGGGCTGTTGTCCCGGCGGCTGATTGTGAGGGGGCAGCTAAATTTTTATATATAACTTCATTAATATAATCCTCTCAAAACTTCAGTTAGTTAATTTGTACGCATAATATTATTTTCAAATTGTATTATTTATATTTATCGAGATTTAGGTAAGATAATAATAATTCATATAAAAATGCAGTGTATATCACGGTGTTCGTATGTACCTACGCAGATTATATCGCAGTGTTCGTAACGGACGCAGAGTATATCACTGCAGTAGATACGTACGCAGTGTGGTGTGTTCAGTGTTGTGAGAAGGCGGTCATACTGTATAGCACAATGTATTGCCGGATCGGCGACAATAGTGCTCTCTGCCGGGAGCTCACGTGACACACCTACGTGTCAAACTCAAGTTGAGAAACATTTTTTATCTACTGTCAAACGTGATGAAAATGGGAAATTTGTTGTGAGACTTCCAGTTAATAACAAGCTTAATTCCCTTGGCGACTCTAGAACAATGACAGAGAAAGATTTTTTTATTTAGAAAAAAGGTTCTCAAAGGACTCAGCGCTGACTAGACAGTATGACATGTTCATGTCCGAATACTTTCAGTTGAATCATATGAAGCTGGCCAGTTCAACAGTTATTGGACCTAAGTACTATCTTCCTCACCATCCAGTTTTCAAAGCCAATAGTACAACAACAAAACTCAGGGTAATGTTTGATGGATCAGCTCGAACCAAGACCGGCATATCACTCAACGATGTTCTTCTTAGAGGTCCAAAGGTGCAGCCTGATATATTCCACATTCTCCTTAGTTTTTGTATTCACCAGGTAGCCATCACAGCTGACGCGGAAAAAATGTATAGGCAGGTGGTGATTACACCAGAAGACTGGGACCTCCAACGAATTTTATATCGAAAAAGCCCTATAGATCAATTACAAGAATACAGGCTGTACACCGTAACATATAGCACAAAAGTAACTTCATATTTAGCCACACGCTGTTTAGCTGAAATTGGTAAATCTATAGACAATCCCAAGTTACAGCGTGTAATTTCTGAAGATTTTTACGTAGATGATCTCCTTAGTGGCGGATCATCTGAAGAGGAATGCTATGAAATCTACAAGTCATTATTCTCTCATTTAAGTCCAGCTGGTTTTCCACTACCTAAGTGGTGTTCTAACTCTGTCAATCTCATCAACCAAATATCAACAGCATGCGATGATCCAACCTTTGTTTTAAGGCTCACTGATGAGGACATGGTTACAGCTTTGGGACTTATCTGACAGCCTATCACTGATCAATTTCGTTTCACATTCAAGCGGTGGACACCGCCTTCAAATATGACCAAGCGTACCCTTTTATCTGACATCAATTCGATATATGACCCTATTGGTCTAATATCACCAGCGCTTATACTCGGAAAAATCTTCATCCAGCAACTTTGGGCCATGAAACTAAACTGGGATGACATCTTATTAGTGGCCTTACAAGCAAGGTGGACAACATTTTACAATTCTCTTCAGTCTCTACAAAATTTAGTTATACCACGTAAGGCAGTCTGGGCACCAGAATCTAAGGTTACGATTCATGGATTTTGTGATGCATCTCAAAAAGCATTAGGAGCATGTCTTTACTTACATTCTGTCACTCCCAATGGCCATGTTCAAGTGCATCTATTAACATCTAAGTCTCGTGTTGCCCCGATGAAAGCCACAACCATCACAAGACTCGAGTTGAGTGGCGCTTTATTATTGACTGAACTTCTTTTAGAGACCAAGAATGAACTTAATCGTTTAGGCGTGCATTTCAATGTGAAGGATATTTATAATAGACAGAATCATCTATCGTCTTAGCTTGAAAAATGAAGTTCCTTTGCAACCATATGTGTCCAACAGAATCGCTCGAATTTTAAACATTACAGCTTATCTTCAATAGCGCCATGTTCCTTCCATTAATAATCCTGCTGATCCAATTACAAGAGGTACACATCCATCTACTCTGTCTTCATTGTCAATATGGTGGAACCGTCCATTATGGACTTGCCAGAAAAGTGATTTGTGGCTAGGCAGTCCAGATCTGCCAACGCAAATTCCTGATATTCGTCCAACAAAATTAGTATTAACTGTTACTCATTCGTCTGGTTCTTGGTTACTAGATCGATATTCAAATTACATGCATCTAATACGCATTACCAGTTTATTCCAGCGGTTTGTACACAAGTATACATTTTCAAAGGACTCCGGTGAACGTGCAACAGGTTCATTGACTATTCAAGATCTCAAGGTTTCGAGAGAATATTGGATTCTCACTGTTCAAGCTGAAGCATGTCCTTCAGAGCTAAATGCTTTAAAATCGAACTTACCCATTCACCGATCCAGTAGTTTGTTAAAGTTAAATCCATTTGTTGATGAAAATGGTATTTTGCGAGTTGGAGGTCGGTTTGCTTATGCTCCAATAAGCGACAACACAAAGTTTCCGATTGTATTTCCACTTTCCTCAACTTTCACACGATTGTTGTTCAAATATGAGCACCTGAGATCATTGTCTGTTGGCCCACAGACATTGCTTGCAGAAATCCAAATCAGTTACAGGCCCATTCGTGGACGGAATCTAGCAAGTCGCACCGTGCATCAATGCATTCAATGTTTTCGTACCAAGCCAAGATCAACAACACCGTTCATGGCTCCACTACCGCACCAGAAAACCACTATTGAAAGGCCATTTTCTCATTGTGGTGTGGACTTTTGTGGGCCGATAATGATTCGTAGTAGAATTCGCCGATCAAAAAGTGTAAAAGCATACATATCTGTGTTTGTGTGTTTTGTAACACGCGCAATTCATTTCGAATTAGTTTCATCTCTGACCACTGAAGCATTTTTAGCCACACTAGCTAAATTTATGTCCTGTCGGGGGGTAATGTGGTCATATTTTAAACGATAATGGCACTAATTTTGTTGGTGCAAATCGTAAGTTCAACGCTCAATTTCAAGAAATTGTTAAGACTTATGCAGTATATTATATACATCATCGTTCTTAACAAAAAGATCCATTCAATGGCACTTCATTCCCCCTGCAGCACCTCACTTTGGAGGTCTGTGGGAAGAGATGGTCCAAGGAGTACCTTCCTCGACTGCAGTGTCGAGCTAGGTGGATCAAGGTTACCCGCAATATGAGAGTGGGTGATTTATGTCTTCTTCGGCATGACATTCTCCCTCCCACAAAATGGGCCCTGGTAAGAGTGCAAGCAGTTCACCCTGGTCCTGATGGCATAGTTCGCGTCGTTACCTTACGCAATTCCTCTGGCAATATATTTGTGGTAAAACTTTCTTTGTTACCAACCGAAGAAGATGAAGTTGAAGAGTAACCTCAGCCGTCTCAATATAATTATTATGTACTATTTTATATTCATTAACCATTTATTTTTATTTGTCAGTAATTTATTTTCCTTATTAAATGTTATGTATGTTTATTTATAATTTTTAATTTTTGTAATCTATGTTCATATATATATCTACTATCATGCCATATATGTTGAAAGACAGATACTTTCAAAGGGGGATGTATGTTCGCTTCGCAAACAAGTTTTTAAATAGTTATAAAATGCCCGCTAGTTATTAAGTTCATTTATAAGGTCTTTGGTAGGTTGCGCTCGGATGATAACAGTGCCGTTTTGTTCGAGCATATGGATTCACTACAATATTATTATTATTGTGGTACAAAGTTATCGGGACATTTTTAATTACACAACGCGATAAAGGAAAATAATAATTATGTGTCATAATAATAGTCGGGCGATAATTTTGAGCGCAGTGTGTGTGCGTACGAACCGTGGTCACCGTCGAATTTATGCACGTGCGTTTTAGGTACCTACGTGGGTATATACGACGGTGTCGAAAGTCGTTATATTAAAAATTAACAAAGAAATTAGTATTCTTAATTTAATTTAATATATTTATTCGTTCGGAATAATATTTTGACGTTACCGCTCCGCAAGGAAAGTGCTAATTCGCGTCGTATCACGGTCGTGTTGATCTAGTTGTCAAACAGATAA
>JAIPRL010009925.1:0-16551 GCA_025469235.1 Pemphigus obesinymphae
ATTTATTATATTTAATATTGAATATTTATTTTTATATTTTATTTCAGTATTTTATCATTTTCACTCGATTTACGTTATCCAAATTTTCAAAAAAAAATTCGGTTACGCATTTAAAAACGTTTCCCGTATTTGCCGGGTTTCGGGTTTAACACGGTTTTCATTTTGCCGGGTTAGGAATACGTGGTAAAAAAACGGTTTAAATTTTTTCCGGGTTCCGGGTACGGGCTTAAAAAACGTGTTTCACTTTTTCCGGGTTACGGGTTTCGGCTTTAACACGGTTTTAATATTTTGCGGGTTACACGGATTCTCACCCCGGGTTCAAACCGTTTTGACTCCCTGATTATAGGTAGTATTTTGAGTAGTTTTGAATGCATCATATTTTCAATGAAAGTGGAGAAGATTATAATATTAAAGCATTTTTTTTTTTTTTTTTTTTGTTTTTATTACCAAATATTAATGTTACCGTTATATTATACGTATATATTGTTCTTTTACTTCTCACCCGTGAAAAATTGCTCTCATGTCCTATCCATTTATTGGAAATATACCTACACATTTTGTTATTACAATACGGTTATTTGTACAGGATATACCATTCGGAGAGAAAATTAATTCAACAACGCGTATATGGCCGGACGAAGAATAATTTTTAAAACAGACGTACCTACCGTCGATGGTATGGGATTCCGTCCCGTAAATTCGAGCACTGATATACAACGTGCAATATAAAAACGATATGGAGAAAACGATATTGTATAGTAATGTTTGGACAGGTATATATATATATGTGTGTGTGTGTGGAACGAAAAACTTTACCGTATGTATAATATCCCTCGTGTGTACTTTTAGGAATGATAATAATAATCTAAAAGTGCGGTGGCGGTGGCACACCTGCAGTACCGGCTTGCCAAGCGGCTACGAAATCTCGAAATGTGATAGAAATCTATTTATTTTTCTTCTTTTTTTTTTTTTTTTCTCTTCTTTTTCTTCTTCTTCTTCTTCCATCTCACCGGATGGTTTGTTTCGCATTCGATGCACGTAATCCGAAACATACAGTGCGGTCGATGTGCTCGAATTTCCGACGAGTCTTTATAGTGGTCGTCAGGACGGTACGAGCTCCGTCTTTCCGCCTGCCGCGCCGTCCGACCGGGGTGGTCTCGTTTTGGTGCGTGCGTATATATATATATTATATATATAGAAACTCTTCCGGGCCTACGCATTTTTCACCGGGCCCCCGTAATCCGAATGATGCCGTATGAATTTAAGAGAGCGATGAATGCACTCGTCGAACAGACGTTCGTATATGAAATAATAACACGAGACATTTGAAATTCGTCCGTACGAAAGTCGATGTCGTAAAAAAAAAAAAAAAAATCTCCCCCCTCCCCCCCCCAAAAAAAAAAAAAAAATACGAACCGCGATAAATTTAAACGTGTCGAATGATCGAAAATTTACGGTCGGCAAATCGTGATAATATTAATATTTACAGGGAAACGCGTGACATTTTATCGGAGAAATAACGAGTGTAATAATAATAATAATAATAATCTACAATACATTATTATTGTATTATTATAATACAGTATATATTATTCGTTAAATTAAATTTTGAGCTTTTTAATTAATTCGTGTATCGTGTGTATGAACCACACAGTTTACGATCAAAACTATCCCCAACGTTTTAGTGTTCCGAACGAGACGTACCTTGACGATTATCCGACGTGTTTTGAATTAAAATCAAATTTGAAATTAACCGTATATATATATATATATATATATATATAATACACTGTAGTTTGTCAATTTGCGTCTAGTCTTAAAACTTATCTTCAATCGGAGACAAATACTCCGGTGTTCTTGTATAATTTCTGTGATTAATCTTAAAGCCATTTAAATAGAAAAATGTATTGATATTTATAGCGAGCCACACAAATCACTTTTATTAACTATTAAGTAATATTTTTCCTGATACAATTATTATACGATAATAGTGATCAAACTGTTTTATATTTAAAATCTGATGAAATGTAATATTTTGTATACGGTTTATTTATCCGGTTAAATCGAAATCGACCGGTGACTGTATGATATACCTAAGTACATAACGTATTAAAAACCGGAGCATCCTAGTTGGGTCCCGAACACCAGGGGGTAATCACAAGTAGTGTACTAGTTGGGTCCTGGATTATTTTAGGTGCTACACTAGTTGGGTCCCGGATTTTTTTTAGGTGCTACACTAGTTGGGTCCCGGATTTTTTTTGATCCTATACTAGTTGGGTTTTTGTAACCCAAGATTTCGTAAAATTAATGTCTTATAAATTTTTACCAACACAAAAGTGATTTTTTTTTAAATTGTATTTTATATTATACCTATGTATTTTTAATATTTGAATTTTAAGACTTAATATTTTTTCGTTTGTATTGTATTATATCATATTTTGTAAAATTTCAATCATTTATATTTTTATTATCTCCAAAAAAAAAACATTTTTAACCATACCTGCCGTCGAAAATAGATCGTAGACAGTCCTAAGTCTGGTAAAATGGAAAGAAAATGTTAGTGTAGTGTAGTATTTACCGAAAAACATTGGGGACCCAACTAGTATAGTACCTAAAATAATCCGGGACCCGACTAGTGTAGTACCTAAAATTATCCGGGACCCAACTAGGATTCAGCCTTAAAAACTAATGATCACTATTTTTTTTTATATTTAATAAGGAATATTATTAAATTTAAAATTACCTTAAATTATTATATTGATATATCGTACGAATTAATATATATATATATATATATAACGAGTATTTGTGACTATTTATAATCTAATGCTATTATCGTACGAATTTTTAGAAACAAATTTATATTGAATTTCGATACACCAATTAAATACCGGAGAAACGTAAATAGAAAACAATCAATATATTATATTGTGCAGGTATATATACCCCACACGATCTCGTTCAGCGGAGGCCCAATTATCTTCATTGAATAGCTAAATAAATAAAATACAACACCTATTCAAAGGTGTATATACTCGAGTGGAAAAGTATTTTTTTGAAAAAAAAAAAAAAAGACGATAGGCGTAGGCAATATCCGGTGTTTCAAACACCCTAGTAGTAGTAGTAGTAGTAGTAGTAGTAGTCTCGTTACTTATTAATAATATAGACGTCGACTTAGCTTGAAACTCGAGGAAAGATATATATATGTATATAGATAGTTATGTCTGGCGTGCAAAGATCCGATTAACGTTCCCGGAGCTTATAATTGGTTTTAACTGAAAATTATTTGTATTTTATACAGTTATCCGCAGCGACAACTACAAAATATTATTATTTTATCTCGAGTCGATTTCCTCGACGAAAAGTCATATAATATATACATACATACGCTAAATAATATTATTATTGCCGGATCTCATCTGTATAATTTATAAACGCGCCTGTATACATAATTTCTTCCGATCGCATCGGTTGCCAATTAATTTTGTAGCATTTGCAATTTAACAATCTGTATGGCGGAGAATTCCCCACGTATGATGTATATTATTGTTTCGCAAACTTAACTCATTTTATTGCATGTCGAGTTATCCTTATGGGCGTCGGTTGGAGGAGACGGCGTCAGAGGAAGGACATTCCATTTATAGAGAGTTATATGACAATGACTATTTTTTGCCGTAAATCGTACAAAATAAAGGAAAATATATTTATATTAGTGCCAAAAACAATAATAATTATTGGTAGATATGAAAATATGACTGAAGTCTGTCTCTCCCCTCTGAAGTTAACTTATCAGCATCCATGGATCAATATCATAGATATTCATATTCCTAGAATTTCTCACTTAAAGGCCTTTCCTTTTATTTATTAGTCACTCCTTTGTTGACTTATCAGTTTACTTCAACACAGAAGTTCACAATTCTTATTTTAGTCTTAATTTTTTTTTTTATATATCTCAGTCAAAAACTTATCTTGATTTTATATTCAAATTACTCAACAAGTTCTAAATGGAACACATAACACATAATATAAGTCTATTTTATTTATTTATATCAACAATCCTTTAACGATTAAGTAATAGTTTAGGTAGGTACTCTATACGATCACGAAAATCTGTAACCATACTTTAACCACATAATGACCACAGAATCAGATAATAACAAATAATTAAATTAAACTTTATGCTTTATATTATTATACAAGGAACACCGATAGTTTATCGATTATAAAATAATGGTAAATTTCAGAAAATAGTTAAATTTTTCTAAACATGGAAACGTTGTTTTATAAATAGGCATTCTTATATTCAAATTATATTAGGTACATCGTCTGAAATAAGTTACAACAATCAAAATTTAGGTATAATAAATCAATAAAAAATATTTGGGGATCAAATTCCCCCTATGCCTCTCTCTCGGGTTTCCCACTGATTACGAATATTTTTTCATTTGGACCGATGTGTGTGAAACAATTTATAAAGATTTTATTGGTTTTTTTTTTTATATATAATATAGAACATGGTTTTTTAAGTTTTGAATTTGTCATTTATATGAACTTTTGATTAATCATTTTCGGGATAGATTGGTTTTAGAAGTTTTCCGAGTCCAAAATAATAACGAATATACCTAGTTTTGACTATACTATTGTCTAACCACGGTAAATTGGAAACCCGCAAAATGATCATATGAATGATTATAGATAGTATTTTGAGTAGTTTTTAATCCATCATTTTTTCAATGAAAGTGGAGAAGATTATAATATTAAAGCATTTTTTTTATTTCCAAATATTAATGATACCGTTATATTATACATATATTATTCTTTTACTTCTCACCCGTCAAAAATTACTTTCATATTCAATCCATTTTGAAATATACCTACATTTTCTTATTACAATATAGTTATTTATACAGGATATATCATTGTTTACAGTGTTTTTAAAGGTTTCTTGATGATTATTCTGACAAAATAAAAAACACGTGTTTATTTATTATTTTATAGGCTATTTGTTTACGTAAATTTTAAATTTTTATAACATGCCACTACAAAATAATATTTTGTTTTTAAACACATAAATATTTTTGGTGGATAAATGATCGATTTTAAATTATTATTATTTTGTTAATTAATACCTCCCAAAGTTTAATAAATTAACACAGTGAATATACGTTGTAGATTTGATGTAATTTGATAATCGTAGGTGAGACGATGGTATATTGTATCTCCGGCGAGTTAATTTACCAAACTTTACAGGGTCACAGTTAACAAAATAATTAACTAAAATTGATTATTTTACCATTAAAAAATCTATAGAGTATTTATATCAGTATATTAGTATATTGAGAAGACTGGAATGTTTTAAAATTTAAATTGTACATAAATTAACAAATAACCCTTAAAAACTAAAGATATAGTATTTTTTAATTATGTCAAAATATTAATTTATCGTTACAGTTATAAACAGCGGGTACAATGTACAATATATTTAGATGCCTTCTAAACTTTCCACTTTCTCAAAATTAATCGTTCAATCCAAGTATACATCAGGAAATTACAGGGGCGTTCCGAGAGGGTAAGAGGGCTCCACATCAAGAAATAAGTCGGGAAAAATGTTATTCAGTCAGTAAATTATTTAAAACCTGCGTGGTTCAATCGGGAAATTAGTGGAAAAGTCTATGACCGTTTTTTAGTTTAGCTTATTTGGCATTTAGTCAGTAACTTAATTATGTCAAAAGATATTTCTTAGATAAAATCCGTCTTACACACTTGCCCAACCGTATAGTATGGTAATATAAAGTAGGTGTGTGAAAACTAAATTTCTGGATTAAACATAACTAAAAATGTTGAGATGGATATACGATAGCAATTTATTATTTCCCGACATTATTAAATAAGACGTTTAAATGACTTTAAGAATCTTATAATATACATAAAATAATTGTAAAATTTTCATGCAAATATAGTATAAAAATTGGCAATTATCCCTCCGTGGCGTGCCAGCTAATAACTATCTGTTCCGTTGGTGTATTGCCTATCGCAATAAACGCTGCCGGCCATCTAACATAACTTACACTATGTGTCAGCATAATATTTTCCTATATTCTAGGTTAGGTGTATGACGTATGAAATGATTTACAATGTTAATTATAGTATTTCGAATTACAAAATTTCCCGAACAATCGTCTCTACACACTACACATTTGCTCGTCATAATAATATTATACGTATAATCACGGAAAAGGAGAATATTTGAAATTATTTTAGAAACGTTTAGTTAATCTCGTAGTATACGAGCAACACGTGTATAATTTCTTTGTATAAGTCCCTCGCGCACAATTTTGTGGCAGCTATATAATAATTAATAGTCCGACGTTGATTCTTGTCCCCCCCCCCCGTCTTTCGCGTTTCACCGTGTCAAGCCCTGATCCAAATATATCTGTGATTTCAATAAAAATATAGATTAATTTAATAAAATGTTTGTTGATTTACAAATAAAATATTTGTTAATTTAACAGTAAAATAACAAAACGTAGTATTGATTCAACAATATCTTTTATCAATGCCTTGGGTAAAATTGTCCAATCGAATACAAATTTATTTGAATTAACAAATATTTTGTGTTCATTTCTTTCTTTCTTCTTCGTAGAACAAACGCCCATTTGTCAATCAAAATAGTCAATTTAAACAGAATATTTTTTCACTCTAATACCATATTTTATCGTAATAATAAAATCTGTATTAATTTTACAAATTAATTTTAATAAATTATAACTTATATACTTTGTGAAATTTACAAAATGAAATTGTTATTGTAAACACATTTTTTTTTATTAGTTTAACAATATATATACATTAAAATAATAAAATTTATATTAGTTCAACAAATATTCGTTTGTTAAAATTTGATTATTGCATACTGTTAATTATTCTATCAATGATATTTGGTTCATTGCGGGTAATACGAACGGCGTATATAGTTAAATCGCAACGATACGAATCGTTTAACGCGTCTATATAATTTCCGTTTGATTTGGATACCGACGATAAAACAATAATTTTTACTGGGTATGATTTTTAGCATAATTATGTAGTATAGGTACCTACCTATATACCTATATATACTTTTATAAACAAATTGAATGATAATAACTAATATAAAAATAAATTGGTTTGACGCGATTCCCTTGATAACGACCACTCATCGCTAATCGAAACCACGTTACCTAATCGGGAGAATGTCGACGGCCAAAACGGTCGACGGACCACTCGCCGTAGTTAGTTGTGCTCTGTATTTTTCAAGAAAAGGTAAACTTTACGCAAAAATACAAAGAGACTTTTTTTTCAGTAAATTAAAAATACAATAAAAATGATTCTATAATATTTTTTGGTCAAAGAAATATTTTAACGAATATATGATAAAATATGCATTTTTTTGATTTTATGCGAAACTTTGAGCTTAAAGCACCACGTGTTAATAAAATCCAATCGAGTTCAAACTTTGTAATTGATTTTTATACATACAAATAAAAAAAAATTTGTCCGCCGCTCATCAAAATTCGAAAAAAAAAATTTGCCTTAGGTATATAAATAAGGACCACCCTAATATCCATTTCAATATCCATAGTTAATGCTGGTAATAATCGTCCATTTTTTCTACATGTTATTCCAGTCTTGCGTCCTTTGATTTGATTGAAAATTACAGTAATTGGTACTTTGTATTCGTCCGATACTTGTTTCGTTGTTTGATTGCAGTCACGGCTTTTTGTACATCCTCAACAGTAAATTGAGGACTTGACGTTTTTCTAACATAATTACGCACCCTAAAAGATAAATTTAATGATTATTAACAACTAAATTCTTCAAATTATGATTTAAGTCAAGATTTCCATTTCCCCCAAAATTATATTTACATTTGCCCCAATTATTAATGTTTTTATGATTAAAAAAAAATTAATTTTACATAAGTATAAGTTATTTTTAATGAGTTTTAAAGCTATTCAATAAACATATACCTACATAATAACGTTATAATTCTTATAGCAATTTTCGTACTTACATTTTTGTTCGAAGTGTACTTATTGAAGACCGTCCTGCCAAAAACGAAAACTTGAAAAATCACAGACACATTTTTACGTGATAACGTATTGCACATACCTAACCTTAAATTTTCTAATTTATTATCAATGCATATAATATTGTACCTTTTTATACCACGGTAACCGGGATAACAAACTTGACTATTACTAATAGATTATTTTATACGATTTATTTTTTCATTTGCCCCAATTTCCATTTACCCCACTTGACCCTATATAAATAAGGACCACCCTAATATATATATATATATACGATTTAAACGTCCTCGTAATGACGGCACTATATGCGACTTGCGATTTTCGTTTCCGAACGTTTAGCTTTTCAGTATGGCATTTTATATATAGGTAATTAGAAAAATGTTCAAAACCACCGGGTAAACATATAATATATATATATATACATTATACATGGCTTCTTGATATAATATACGACCGCAGCCACCGTCGCAAAATGCGCGCCGTCGCCACAAAACCGAACGTTTGAAAAGTTTCCCAGACAAGAGATAATAATTTATACACGTGAAATATTAAGGGTATACGTGTATATATATATACACACGTACTTTTATTGCTCGAATGTATGGAACGCACGTCTTACATTAGGGGTCGTATGTATACAGTCTCGGTATTTATCGAACAAGACGACGACCGCTTTCCAGAACAAATGGCACACGGAATTTCGAATGACGAACGTAACGATTTGCGTACGAGTTAACGTAATAAACCAACAAATGTACGTCCCCGGTTGTTTGTGGGAATTTTAAATTTTAATAGAAATTGTCGTTTTTTCGTCTGGAATTGAACCGTGTACCTCTGCGACCCAACCCGGCGTCATCGTTACCGCAACGACGAGTTTTTTCACGTGTTTCATAATAAATACGCAAAATCCGTACAATTTTATTTAAAACAATGCACAATAATAATTCGTATTTGTACGTGTACGGAGACTGCGGTAATTCGCTTATTCGTCGCGGCAGTACACATTGCAGCTAAATGGAAAATAGTTTACTCCTCTATATTACATGTCACTATGAACGCATATCACCGTGTGATTAATAGTTCCAATATCGTTGATACTATATAATATCTGTGAGTAGGGGAACGTTCAAGTATTACGTCAGCACATTTTTGTCTTTTTTAGACCCCCCCTCCCACTTGTCAGCAAATGTCAGCATATGTCCGACAACCCCCCTCTATTTAATAAATAAAAAAAAAAATAAAAAATGTGGCCGTGCGTCCGATAACGATGCCGATATCAATATTATTCTTACACGCGTCATCGACGACGATGATTATAGTTTATCTTAATGGATTTCACGTGCCAACAACTGGTTCCACCACGGAACCACGCTATAGTTAAACATCGCATTCTGTGCGGAGTACTTATATCTATATATAGGTACATAGTTAATATATTTTTTTCCGAATTTTATGCGAATTAATTAAAAATAAATGAAAAATTTTGTTACATATTTTGAATTTTTTTTTACATATTTTGAATAATTTTTTTACAAATTTTTATTATTTTTTTTATTACTGCTGACGTCCGCATGGTTCTAAACCCCCCATTCCCCTTGTCAGTAAATGTCAGCATACGACAGAAACCCCTCCCCCCAGGGGCTCACGTTATACTTGAACGCTCCCTAGAGATTCGTGCTTTCGAGTGGGGGAGGGAGGAATGATTGCAATCGTTTTCTTCCAGGGAGTTAAGCATGTTAGGCATAAAACTGTGAAGTAAGGAAAACATCAATTTACATATACGAAAATAAATATTTGATAAAAATATTGTATTGTATTCCCTACCCTGTTTATACCTTAATTAATTGTTATCGGGAAAAATAGATAACTATTGATAATAATTAGTGTAACTTCAAACAAAGTGAATAAAGTATTTCACTCCCTCATATATGGTCACACTGTAATTCTCCGTTTTGATAGATTTATAGTTCACACTGCTATGCATACGAGTATATTATGTGAGGGCATCTCTATATACTCTTTGATTTCTTCTCGGTAGACGATATATACTAGCTAGCCATAGTGTTCATTTTCGGCGGACAGTAATATTATCTTTCTCTCTCTATCTACATATACTTTATCTACGTGGCTCTGTATCTCCATGTCAGAACGGCAAATTTTCGGTAAAATTGTCAAGACCATCAGATGTGTCGTTTAGGTGATCGATAACAAGAATGAAATAAAGATAAAAGCAATAATGGTACGAGCGTCTAAACCACGGCTACAGTGATACTATGGTTGCACGACGGCCTATGATGGATGGATATGCTGTAAAAAAACTGCCAAAAAATGGTGTTTTTAAATCAAATTAGTCGAAAACCTGCATACATACAGCGCTCTTGCCTCGTTGAGAGATTATTATGTACTTTTTATTTTATATTTTTATAATTGTATCAGATAATCCACGAGAAGCGCGCTATAAATATATATATATATATTGATTCAAATTGTTAAGGACTTTTGACGTCGCTTTTTGAAAAGCGTACAAATATTTTATCCGAAAAAAATTTTACGATAAATATTTAGTAAAAAAAAAAAATATTCGACTAGAAACGTATTTTCGTCGAAACTTTTTTTTTCCGAAAATGAACTAAGAGGATGGCAGCGCAAACAATTTTCAATGAAAAACTCATGTTAGCATTTCTCATATTTGACAACTTACAAACATCTTAGATAGGTATATGAAACGAAAAACAAATTATAGATAACAACGTTATCTAGTGTTTTACGGGGTTATTTTACGATATTTTAATTTTTCCAAGAGTTATTAAAAAATCAATAATGTTGAGTTTTTAACAATTCATAAAACATGTTTAAATACACATCGAAAAACGGCTCCGTAGGACACTAGATAGTTTTTTTTTATCATTTGTTTTTTGTTTCATAGTTTTAAGATATTTGTAAGTTATTATAAATGAGAAATGCAAACGTAATATTTTCGATAAAATTGTATTTATTCATAAACAACAACAATAATAAAAAATGATAATTTATATAACGATATAAACAACATTACTTATATCGACTATGTAAGTCATTTAAAGCTCAACACGGTTAGGTTTGCAAACCGTGCCAAGAAGCATTACACATTACTTTTCCGCTGGATCACATTGTACACATTCTATATATTGATAACTAAACTGGATAAGATAACCGCCCTTACGACGTCGCTTGACTATTCTGTTATAATTTTAAAACATTTATGCTAATAAACTAGTCTTATTCAGGAAATAAAGTCAAATATAATTTTCGTATATATTTTGTAAATGTAAATAGTAATTATTTAAAAATGTTAGAGCTATTATATATTATTATTATTGTATGATGTATCATAAATATGTGTTCAATATTTTTAATATTTAAAAGTGGTAACACTTCCCAAGAGACAGTATAAAGACTTCAAGTTTGTATGCTAAGCCGCCTCTATATTACTCTACATAGTGTATAGGTATTATCTAAAACGCTTATCACAGTGGAAATAATATTATGTTTTAATTTTTATAAAAGTGTAATGAATAATAATTTAATACTATAAAACACAGATGAAATCTAGTTTAGCACTCTCAAGATTTTTTTTTAAACATTTATAGTTCCGAAGTTATAGCACATTGAATTTTGACGTTTTCAATTATTTTTGAACGTACCTAGGGACCAGTCTAGGTCGGTCGCTCGTTACATTTACTCTGACGGTTTAAATCGAAAATATCACTTGATTTATTGTGCAAAACTACGTGGAAAATTAAATATGCTTCTGCAGTGTAATGATTAAAAATAATAAAATGTAGAAAATTATCGTGCAATATCGTATACATAATTATTCCATTACACTATGATATGGATACATTACGAATCGAAATAGCGTTGAAAAATAGATGGTTTTAGAATCTAAAATAGCTCTTTGGAAGAGTTTTGGGTAAAATACCAACCCATTTATCCGGAAATTTCAAATGAAGCTTTATAAGTCCTTGTACAATTTTCATCTACTGCGAATCTGGGTTCTCCAGCATGGCAGTTATAAAAAACAAACATAGAAATCGTTTAGATGTCGCATCTGACTTAAGGTGTTCTCTATCAAATATCGAGCCAAACATAAAAAAACAGTCCAAAGAAAAATGTTATCAGCATTAACATTAATTATTAACTTCATTATGTATTTTTTTTATTTACTATTATTAATTAATTATTATTAATATCTCATACTAATTTATTACTATAATATTTCACCTCAATTAATTGTTACATTTTATTATTTACTATTATATTATCATCAATAAAAAAGTAGTCAATCGGAATATTGTATAGTTTATTTGTAAAGTACACAAAAAAAAGGTGATCGATTTTTTTTTCAATTTATACGTGGGAGGGAGGCGTGAGATTTTTGAAAATCTACAACGGGGGCGTAGAATAGAAGAGGTTGGGAATCACTGTTTTAGATAATACGGTAAAAACATATAATATGTATTATATATAACGCAAATGTATATAGCATTGTATTTCTGCATTTAGACGCTTTTACCGTGGCGTATCTATGATATCGGATTACTAGGATTTTGACAGCCGAAAAAATCACATATAGGTTCCAAATTGAAATTATTTCAACGTGTTTCCACCACAGATCTGTTTTTGCGTTACACTGTTTTGGCACGGGTACGTATAATTTTCATTTTTCAATAAATTTCCAATCCATATAAAAATACCGATAGGAGAAATATATAAATATTAAATGGGATACAAATTATGGCCGAGATAAAACTGTGTGTAATAGTTTGACTAACTTTATTTTTATTTTTACTATTAAACTACAATATGTGATTTTAACATACAGTATTAATAGTTTGTAAAATATCGGGTACAACATTTTATTTCTATTTGGTACTAAAAAGTACAAAACGTTAATGTATATACCATATTATATATATATATATATGTTTTTTCCAAAGTATAGAATTCCACGTAAATATATAGGTTGGTTGGAGGGTTGGTGGTCATGGCCCATTGTACCCTCTGAAATTGACCTTTCAGACATAGAACAAATTCACCGAAGGAAAAATATATTAATTTCTTCAATTAATTAAATAAATAAAATTAAAAAAATAAATAAATATATAAAATTAAATTAAAATTAAAAATAAAATAAATAAATAAATAAATAAATTAAAAAAAAAAAAAAACAAATTTATTTGAAGAAATCATCTCTACCGGAAATATTGAAATGTAAATTATGATATGAATTTGTTGTCAAATGAAAAATTAAAATGCACATTACACATTTGGTATTATGCTAATGACAAATACAGGAAATGTTTCATATTATTAGTATACATTATACAATTTTTAGGCCATAACAGAACTAAATGTCAAGGAAAAAAAATTACCAAATATCTCATATAACACAGCTATTGTAACACAAAAACACGATAATAATGCGGGAAAATATTAATTGAAATCTAGAAAATATTAAAGGGATAATGAAATAATTGAAAGACAACATATTATTTTATAATTATTGTTTGTTAATTTATCGATTGTCGAAATACATTCATGTATGTATATATGGTGGACATATAGTGATACAAGTACACAATTAATGCAAAGATTACCTAAAACGTACTAAAAATAGTATATTTTAATCCAAGCAGAAAACTAGAACCAAAATTCTTAGGTTAAATATATTGTCGTTTTTATATCATAAGAAATATCTTAAAAAAAAACTGTGTATAAATTATGTATATGCATTTATACTGACATAATTTCATTAACTTCGTTAATCTATTTAAAAATTATAAATCTTTTAATTCTATTACTTGGTATACGCAATATTTACAATAAACAATGTTATATTTTGTGAACAACATTCTTTTTTAAAAAAAATATACTTATAACTTTTAATGGGAAAGAGTTAGTTTTCTACTCGTTGAACGTGAACGTGAACAAATTAAATTTGTAAGTGAACATTTCAAACACTACTAAGGGTATACAGAATTGATTTCGACCGAAAAAAGGGTTCTTTATACAACTCTTACGGTGTTATCATATTATGTCTTAGACTCACATAATACCTACAGTAAGAAATATGTATCTACAATGTTTGAAATATACCTATCAAAATAGGAGGGAAATATACTGGATGGACATTACTTAAAAAATATTTTAGCTAACTGTCATGAAATTTAAATCTTTCTAAAAAAAAAAATAATAACCAATAAATGAAATTTGGAAACTAGTATAAAATAAAAATTATTTTATACTTATTTTACAGTAGGTATACAGACTAGTTATAAGATACAACTAGGTTAAGCAAAATAATGCTTGAGCGTTAACAAATTATTAATATCGAATTATACTTAATACTCGTAAAATATCTATTACTTATGATTATGAAATAGTATAAATAAACATTAAATAAAACATGTTTATTAAAAAATATTATGAAAATATTTTACTGAAAAATGTTCATTAAAATTTTAATCGAAGAATCGGATAAAGCCTTTACTTTAGTAGCTTTAGGTTTTTAATGTCGCCTAAACATGACTATATATAATAATTATAATTATTAACATTTTTTTTAAAAATTCCTTCGTAATTTCTTCGAACACCTTTACAGAACTCACCGCTCAAGATCACTCATTTAACATTACGTGTAGTGTTTAAATTTGACAAATGGAAATAAAAAATATAAATTACTAGTCATGCGAGTCAATATTTTTTAAGAGGATTTAGACAAAAAAATGATAACCGTCATAAAAATATGTTAATCTAATAATAATATCAGCGTTAATTTATGTGGTTTCATCTAAATCGTTTATTAAATGAACAGTGTTTGGAAAGGACGACGTACATTCATATTTTATGGACAACACGTGAACGCCACTCCGTTTCTGTGAAATAAAACGGGAACGTGAACTTGAATATTTCTATGGCATTTGAACGATTTTCAGGCCTTTAAAAATAAATAAAAATATTTCAGATTTTCATACAATTATATCAAAGTATATAATATAGGTAGTCAAAAGTTAAATTCCACGGACCGGCCGTACAATGAAAACGACAGTTTATAAGAATCGATAATTTTTTGGTAAATACATTTTACGATAAATGTGTATCCCGTTAAAAATTAATCATTTAAAACGAACGAGCTTTCACATTTTTTTTTTTCGAGAACGTGATACGTGAACGCGAACAATAGTTAAACTTTTGAATGGCAACTGTTGCTGCGGGACGATCGGACGAAATCGAGATTTTAGCACAGAAGACTTTTGACAGATTTAGACTGATTTGGGGTTTTCACTGTACGTATGATACGAGAGACGACGTGTACGCGTATAATGATATTGTGTAGGATATGATATAAAAATATGTTCCGACCGACTGTATATTACTTATGTCAAATGGAAAAGAAAATATGGAAAAACCGGACGGAGAGACGCGTATCGCTCTGTGCGCGATGACAAGGAGTTTATATAATATGCGTATTATACATTGTATATAATATAATATTATTATGCGATATGTATGCATACAGTGGCAGTGGCGGAGGTGTTGCTCGGCGAAGGTGGCGGCGGTGGTGACGATGAAATATCGTTTTCCGCCGCGTAATCGATCAATCGGACGGCGGCGAGCGCGGGCGATCGGCATACGGGCGGCGGTGACGGATGGGAATAGTGAGACGTGGAATAGGAAGACAAGATAAATGAACTCCTATCGACTCGCTCGTCGTGCCTTTTAGCTTCCATATTTTTATAGGGTATAAAATAATTGTCCGATAGTAAATAGACGGTGTAGTTATATATATATACATATATTACAGTGTATTATATATATTATACACAGTGCTCTTCACATTATCACGCCGTCGTCAGTATCTCGTCGGTGGCATTGGCGATATTGACATAATGAAAATTGATGCGGCCGCGACCGGCGAGGTCTCCGTGTACCGCGGCCGCACGTTCAACCGTTTGCGCCGAAATATATTCGATTATAATTATTGCCCGGCCGTTTCCGCGCCACAATTCCATCGACGTTTCATTCCGCTCGCGCGACAAGATTAATCGTCCGCATATTTTCATCGAGTCGCCGACCCAGACACAGGGCCGGATTTACCTACAAGCAAAATAGGCATTGCTTACGGCCCTCGAAAAAATACGGCCCGTAAAATGTCCGGTACCTATATAAAAATAAAAAATATATTATATGACTAGCTGACATGGCAAACGTTGTTCTGCCATATGAATTATCAAATAGATCATTAATTTATATCTAACAAATATACGAAAAAAAATTCATTAAAATCGGTCGAGCCGTTTCGGATAAATGCGTTATTTTCGTTACGCGTTTATCATCTATTAAAAAACGTTTTAAGATCTTCATTATCACAAAATAACCTACAAAATCTTGGAATTTTAAGTATTGAAAGTGAATTTGTAAAATCTCTAGACTTTGA
>JAIPRL010009926.1:0-16550 GCA_025469235.1 Pemphigus obesinymphae
TAATATTTTTTGATAATATTATTTTCAATTTAATAATAAAATGTTGTTGGCTCTATATCAACAAGATTATTGTCAATTTAACATATATTTTAATTAATATGATTGTGGTTTTTCTTTCAGTGTAGGATACTGGTACCTATATAGTGGATATGTTACCGGCAATGTTGATAATCAGTCGTTGGACGTTAACGCCTATAGGGGCAATATATCGTTAATGCCCAATCTCGTTAGGCGTTAACCTAAGTTACCTATAGGTGTAGGCAACGACGATAAAATAAAATAAATTCAAATGGATTGCACCGGGTTTAGATTTGACCGGAGAAGGTACATGGTATCGCAATAAGCTTAAATAATATAGATAATAGTAATACAATGCGATATACATATAATCGTAAAAATGTACAACATAATAAAATTTAAAATCGGTCAAATACAAATTAAATATAATCACCATTTATTTATAAAATGTCATGAAATAAACAATATCTCATATTTCGAAAAAACCAATATCGGTTTTGCAAGTTTAGCCTAGTTTCAAGTCGGTTCAAACATAGGGATGCGCGATTTAATCGATTATTATTCATGACCAATTTGAAAAGTCGATTAATCGAATCACCGATTTATTGATGTATCGATAATCATGAATCATTATGCTATTTATTTATGAATAAATAATAATAATCTCCAGTGTATTGATGTCTTGATGAAATATATACAATTACAGAAGAAAAAACAATTTTATGAAAAAAAAAAAAAAATCAATTTTTGCATATCAAAATCAGTTTTATAGTCATTTTACAATATTATTAAATTAATTAATACATAGATACCACTGATTATTCGATAAATCGATTATTAAATTGACCGATTAATTGGAAATTCGATTAATCCATATAATCGATTAAATTAAATAATGGATAATCGATTATGCTAATTAATAATCGCACAGCCTAATCAATCATCGTTTTTACAATATTGCTTCAAATACTATACCAATGATGTAAAAATGATAAAACGTAGGTACAACAATGCTCAATTAAATAAGGCATTCACGTTATTGCCTAGGCATTAACGTTATTTCCTGAATTATCAACATTGCCGGTAACAGATATAATGATTCTGAGTGGAGCCACGGTTTATATACAGTAACAAGTATTTTATTACTGTGGGAAATAACTAAAATTAACTCATTTATGACTTACACTATTTATTTTTTTCAATTTAAATTTGAAAATTGTAATAAATAGTCAAGAATTTAGACAATTTTTTTAAAATTTTTCACGTTAATTGTGTACCTACTTATATACGTCTTTGGTGAAAATTTCAATAGTCTATAGACCCATTATTTTTTTCCCGCTATTTGGACACATTTTCATAGCAAAAAAACATGTCGAAAAATTGTAAAATATATTATAAAATTTGAAAAGGAAAAAAATAAAAATTGAATATAGCTATAGGATGACATATTTTTAACATTGTATTAAAATTTCAAGTCTTAAAATCTAAAATTAATCCTTTTATAATGAATAAACTTTAAAATTGCTATAAATAGTCCAAAATTGAGAAAAAATAAATGTCAAAAATTCTTTACGTAAACACTGCATTTAAATACATTTCATGTGAAAATGTCAAGACCTTACACCATTATTTACAGAATTACAATGAAAAATCCATATTCAATTACAAAATTGGGCTTTTGCCGTTTTCCTTAATTTTTAGTTGTTTTTCTCACGTATTACGAAAAAATAAAAATAAATAAAAAATTACCTCTTTTAAGTATCAACTAGATGCAATTTTGAACCGGAAAATTATGCTGTACATAACGATTGTATGTAGCAACTAGCATTCTTTCTAATATAATTATTTGGTACAGACATAAAAAAACACATTATTGTAAAACCCATACATTCCTCGCTTCACTCAGAACCTAAAAATAAAAAAAGCCGGTTAGTAGGGGGTAGAAGCACTTCGCTTATTGAATATAATACTATAGTGGACGGTGGTCGATATATTGAATTTGAAAGCAATGATAAATCATTTCTTTCAATAAAACTATTCTGAGCAAAGTTTCGGTGTATAACATGAGTAGTACTGTCAGTTTTTTTTTTTTTTTATATGAATAATGAATATTCTTGGAGGCTGAGCCCCCAGGGTCCCCTCTAGTTGCGCTTATGATTGCTGTAGATAATTATTCAAATTAAATCTTTTATAACAAAAAACGTCAAAATTTAAAAATGCTATAAATAGTTCGAAATTAGGGAAAACATTTAAAAAAATGTTTTACGTTGATTTTGTACTTATACCTATACGCTTTTGGTGAAAGTTTCAAGTCTATAGACCCATTTTCCCCTGATATTCGAACACGATTCATATCAATTATTCATGTATATTATTACTTTTTGTCGAAAACCGAATTGGGTATTATAAAAATTTAATTAACTATTCAGAAAAGAGTATACTGATTTTTAGGATTTTTTAAATAAATCTAAAATGACATATTTTTAACATTGTATAAAATATTCAAGTCTTAAAACCTAAAACTAACTCTTTTAACACGAAAATACTTCAATATTTAAAATTTCTAAAAATAGCCCGAAATTGGGAAAAAAATTAACAATTATTTTTATGTTAATATTGTATTTAAATACATTAGGTAATGTGAACATTTCAAGACTTTATGGCTATTATTTACAAAGTACAACGAAAAAAACTATTTGATTAGAATTTTTGAGTACCTAAAGATAAACATATTATTGTAAAACCAATATATTCTTCATTTCGCTCAGAATCTAATAAAAAAAAATATTGATTGTATATTACACGTGAAGGGATTTCAACTTACATATACGGATAAGAAAAGTTTTTAAATCGCGACTATAGAGATGACATTTTTATGCAAATAATTAACTTTTTGGTAAATTAATTTCGCATATGTATACATATATACCTATAGCATAGCACTCTTCAATTGTAATAATCAATATTATTTGTTTTGGTATTTTTTTTTTTTTTTATTTCATTTCATTTCATTATTATTAATTTTAATTCAACGTTCGAGTTATAGCAGTCATGTATATTTGATACATGTACCTATTATAACTTGGTGTTTTTGTAACTCTGAAAGTTTTATTTAACCACAAAATTTCTGCATGAAAAATATGTAAAAAATAGTCAAATAATCAATGGTCAATATAGTGGAGGGGGGGCAGGTAACAATTCGATTAACAATAGTTTATTGCATATACGTAAATTTTATTGACCTGCAAATTATGCATGATAAAATCCAACGAATCCACAATTGAACTGTTAAGTGATCATGTTAATCCCTCGGTTCCGTTTTAAGGTGATTTTTTTGAATTGAAAGTTTAGAATAAATTTTACCAAATAAAGGTTGTAATCTGAGTGCGGTATGTATTCTAATTTTGTGCCGAGCTTAACCACTTCATATATGCGAGAATCGAAACGGACGAACGGAAATAGAAAAATACTTGCCCCGGAGATATTTCACGCCACCGCTGTAACCTTATGATGTGCATACACATGATGTATACGATAAGATTTAGACGAGTTTTTGACGAACACGTGTGGTATTACATGCCAAAAAAACGAAAATTACGAAAATCCTTTCAAATAGTTTAAAAACTTAAAATACTATCGTTTCTCAACCATATGGATGAATATATAAATGCCATTAACTGATCAAATGGCACATTAGAATTGATCAAAACACCAAGACAAAATACTTATTACAATACACAATTTTGAGCTATAGGAACTAGGTAGGGAATATATCATATTCGAGTGAATGAAAAAACTGCAGTTTCCAATCAAAATATAGCCAAAATATCAAGTCTAAGGTCTTAGACTTGATCTTAGTTGTCTTAGTTTTGATATTCACAAAAACAACTATTAATTTTCAATCCAGTTTCCGATAATGTTTAGAATAATAATTTATTGATGTCGGAATAATAGTTTCTGTCTTCTGACACTCGTCAATCATCGTTATTTCAAAGTTTTATTTAAGGTTAGTCTCACGCGAAACAAGTATTACATCATCTGAATTATTGCACGCTCTTAAATGTTTTCATCATCAGTACTAGCAGTTCAAGAATTGAATACAATGTATCATCGCCCAGTTTATGAAATGGAAATATTTTTGCTCAATTCGTAATATAAGCAAGTGACTTGCCAAATAGCCAACTGGGAAATTTCACGACTGGGGTATTATAGGCATACACGTAATATACATACATTAAAGCAAAAATACATTTTTGTAAATGTAAATTTTTTTTCAAATTTCCTTTAAAAATGTAGTTATTTTAATCTTAATTTTTCGTATTTTAGGTGAAGTTTCATACGGGGGAATTATTTGATCCGTTAATCAAAATGTCTGTTGTGGATCCAACAGATTGGATGAAGAAATTCCTGAATAATAAAATTTTACGTTTATCTCATTGCCGCACTGGTTTTGGATGAAAATGCGTATAGTTGTAAAGTGTGATTTAAAAATTTTTCAAAAAATCTTTTATTTTTTTTCGAGATCTACCTCCAATATATTATGATATTATCCTTGTAATCTTCTTTTTAAAGCCATTTCATTAGGTACCTATACTACTACAGTATTGACCCACATATCTCGTTTTTTATCTAAAAAAAAAAAAAAAAATACGTTTTAAATATGCTAATGAAACGATTTTAAATGTATAGGTAAAAGATTTTTTGATTTTAAATCCGTTCACGCCGTATTCTAAAAAATTCGTCGGCGTACGGGAAACGCCTTAATATAGATACGACGCCACGGAATACGCGTGGTATAAGGTCGTGTTATAGATCACCGGGATCGATTTTTATGGGCTGTAAATCGAAGAGCGGAGAATCTTTATATACTATTAAAAATTATAATGGCTATTATAAATCGGACGTAAAACAAAAATAATGAATATTATAATATAATATGTATCTGCAGCTGCTATACGATATGGCTAAACCTATATATTTTGTGTTGCACGTGTTTCGGACGACTTGGCGAGATCGATCTAGGAAATTGCGTGAGATCTCGTCTTGAACATTCAACATTGTGTGTTAATGATCTCTATAATATAACGAAATTTCGTATAAAACGCGATTTTCAACCGTCCGAGACGGCATTTATACCAATTATTATTATAACAGCCGCTGGTGCGTATATGCATAACGCTTTATATAAAACGCATCCATTAAATAAAAGCAAACACGTATTGTAGATGCTTCGTAGAGTCAAAACACATCGCTATTATATATTAAAAAATAATTTTGCGAAAAACTCAAATGTCCGTTCCCCCCTCCCATCTCTAAAATGTACACTTTTTTTTGTGCTTTTTGAAAAGTTCGTATTTCGATTCTATACCGGTAGTTTTCTGAAGCGTTAAATAAAACCACCTTGGATGCCGCGGTTACTAATTTTATATTATTCTGTTTAATTTGTAACCTATTTATAATCAACTATTTATAATTTGTATATAGCCTAACCGTTACCGAGCTATAACCAGTTTTATCATGTGGGCTAACTTCAAGCCGAGAAAATGCGCATAACTCGGAAAAGAGGAGCTCACAAATCATAAATAATGGATTTTGAATATGTTAAGAGTTTCACTTAAAAGATTACAAATTGTTTCAAATGATTTCATCAATTTGGTCCCCAGTGAAAAAAGTGCTAAAAACACTAATTATTTAAATTATAAAATAATGATTTCTAATAGGTTATAAATTCTAATTAAAAATTATTTAATGACTTTCTTATAAAAATCACTGTATTATCACATAAAAATATAATACATAAGATACAAATTACAGGAGCGTAGTGAATTAATTTTTTTTTTTTTACAGGGGCAGTATATGTTTCATTTGGCCAATTAAACTTCATTTTAAATGAGCAAAAAAAAAAGTGTCAAACGTTTAAAAAAAAAAAAACTAATGATAGTTTTAAACAATTTGGTCGACTGACAAAATCAATTTGGCTGATTGCAAAGCACATTTTCCTAAAGTACTTCCTTAAAAACAGTAAATAAGCAAAGAAAAAAGGTCATTAACTTATTTATGATTACTGACTCTCACATTGGAGGCATGGTCCTTAATACGATTTAGCTGACTAACAATACTATTTGGCTGACTGAAGCAACTTTGGGGGGGGGGGAATTTCCTGTCTCTGCCCCCCGCTAGTTATGTTAATTTAAGCAATTTATTCCTATCCTGATAGTAAATTGGGAGTGTTATCATATAGTTTGGGTATGAAAGAAGCATTTTAAAAGATCATAATCAGTATGATCAGATAAAAGAATAATAATTATTTGTTATCAATGAATAAGAAAAATATTTAATTAATGATGAATTGCAATAAAATCAAAATCGAAATCGTTAAATAAAAGTTAGGTATCTGTTCGAAATTAAAATTGAAATTGAAAAATTAATTAAAAGTAAAATCAAATTAGACGAAAATAAGTCAAATAAATGAAATATTATTTCAAACCTCTAAATTCCTAAATTTAGAAACCTTCAATTTAATTGTTTAAAAATTCAATTTTTAGTTTTAAATATTTTAAGTTCTTAATCGAAATACGACAGTATTTAATACATGTATATTGTATAATGTATATAAGTACCAAATAAAATATGATAAACCAAAATATTGATGGTATTTTGTTTCTTATTAGTATTCTCTGGATATTTTAATTTTTGATCATCTGCAGTTTACAGGAACTGAAAGATAAAATGGATTTCAAAATTGCTGTTCAAAAATTAGAAAATTAATTGAATAAATTTATTGGTTTACAAACTAATGATTTCATTATTATGCACTTATTATAATATTATGAAGTAATAATATGCATAATATACACATTTACGTTAGGTTAATATTTATAAAACTTCAGTTCATTTATATTTGAACAATTTAACTTGCGCGATTAAAAAATTGAATTAAAATGCATTTTTTAAATGTATCTACCTTTCTCTATTATCTATTTCTACTTGGATATATATATATATATATATATTTTTATGGAGCATGTTATTATATTGTACAGTGCATAATTATATATTTTAATTCGTTTCAAGTCTTGAAAATAGTGATAATAATAATGTACAATATGCATTCGCCTATTATAACAAACGGTATTTAAATTTCATACGATAAAGAATGTAACCTGGCTTAAGCTTAGGTCGTCGTTTTTTTATATCCGATATCAAAGTTGGTCGTGCGTTATCCGTGTATAACAGGATGTAATTATTATAACATGAAATTAAAATAGAACTAGCGCTGTTTTATCGCTGGCTTATAAATATATTTATATAATATTATTACAATTGGCGTTTTTTTTTTTTTTTCTTGTTATCCCGTTTTTTAATTTTAGAAATGGTGGATCTTGAGCTAGATATGAGGGGGGGGGCCATAAGCCTGAAATTTTATAACATGTTAAGATTATTCCATTGGCTGTTAATTCAAAGGAGAAGAAAAGAGAATTACCCGATAAGAATATTTTGCTGAAACCGTTGGTAAATATACAAATATTGACATTGAACCAAAAAAAAAAAACAGGTAGAATTGAAAAACTGAGTTTGAGAGCTTCCCTTTGCATCATAGCACGGCGATTGCGTTGTACACTATTCGGTTAAAAATTCTATTGACTTTTATGTTAATTTTTGATAAAGATGACGGATTATTATCGGTCACCGACAATTCAAATAAAATTACAGGAATAATACATGTTACAAAATAAATCATATAAAGTACAGTAAAAAACAATATAAAAATGGGTTGCGGGGGAGGTAAATGCCACCTTTGTCCCACCTGGATCCACCACTGCTAATAGGTATGGTATACTACATATGTATTACTAACAGTCGAGTATGGGCACATGTAGCTCCTACAAATAAAGTACTTAAGTACCTATCTCGTGTTTCGTTTTTCGATATTACAAAACAACCGGTATTTTTAGCTCGAAAAATAATGATTAGTGGCGGCTCGTGTGTAGGGGCGACGGGGCGATCGCTCCCCCTCTAAAATTGTAGAAAATTACTTATTAACAGGTTGGATATTCATTTAAATATTAGCAATTATTTATATTTACGTTGTAATGCATTTAAAAAATATTATTATTGAAATTAAAAATTGTTTTCCGTCGTTATGAAAACACTATAAGGTAATCAGAGTTTAACAATAATAAAGAAATAGGTTATCGAGGTCACGAACAGCGTTCGGCGCTGGGGCGACGTTGACAATCGCCCGTCATAACCGTATACGATGAAAACACAAAAACATAGAGGGAATTCGGTAATAATGCGGCCGCCAGAGCGATACGAATCGTCGGCCGACATGCATGTGGAACAATACGGAACAATACGGAATAATGTGTAGGTATTTCCTCTTACTGTGTTCGTGTTCGTGACGCGTGCACATTTCTACGATTTCTATGTATATTTCTTTATTATTTATTTAATTTATTCTTTTATTATTGGTGTATATCATATTATTATAATATATAGTGGATAAAAATTCAGTATTATATTCACAGAAAATTGAAATAAAACAACTTGGAAAACCTGTTTAGTGAAACGAAAGGTACACGCTTAAATTTCGGGTATAGAACGTATAAGTTTTATTATTTTGTAATTTTCGGTTTTTGTAAAACGTATTTTTATATTTTGGTTTAATAAATACCTTTTAAATTGGTACATAATTATTATTGTATTCTATGCTTTTCAAAAATGAATAGTTTTTAAACGCCATCTCACTTTCAAAGCCCATGAGTCGCCGCCACTGTTTGAAAATAAAATAACAGTGTACTACGTGAATCAATATGAAATTTTCACATAAAAAAAAAAGAGGTTATGTACGGTTATTTGTAATTCAATAACAAACTATTAATATAAATTATACATTATAAACATATAAATTTGTAAAAAAAATGATATATTTTAAACGTATATTCATATATGGAAATTCAAAATTAAATTAAATGACTTAAATAAATAAAGTCTTTAAAACTGAAAATAATCCATACTACGTAATTTGGTGTGAATTTCTCATCTGAATTAAAGGGTAATATAATTTTTTGAGTTTTAAAACCAAAATTATGTGACAGCTCAAGTTAAATATATTTCTCACTGAATTACATGGTATAATTTATTATTTTCTTGAAGTAATTATTTTTGAAGTTAAAAGAAAAAAATATTCCGATTTTTGGTTAAAGTATTGCATTAAAATGAAAAATCGATAAAAATAAATATAGGTCGAACAGAATTAATATCATTACTTTTCTAACAACGGTCAACAATTTAAATACGGAGTTATTGGGTAGTTTTATTGAGTACAAAAATAATTAGACGTCCAGAAAAGTTGTCAGGATATTACTAACAAATCGAGGACTAAATTGTTGGATTATTTCCAGGATATTTTCACGACGTCTTTGCACCAACAATTCCAGGTTGGTGTATATTTAATGGCTACAATCGAAAATCGATAAAATCGATTAATACTATATCCAACAAGTGATATATTTTAACTAAATTTTAAGAAATTTGAAAACTGAACAGTCGAAAACTGAAAAAAGTATTACGGTTTATAAAAATTAATTAATAATCTCATATTAAGACTAAAGACTTGAGTAATGTAATGCCGAAGTTAATCAAGTCGATTAGTCTTCGTACTTACAACAAACTTAACAAACAAAATTTAATTGATATTTTTAATGTGCTTTTTCGAAGATTTAATTTAAAATCCTTTAGAAATGTCAAATAATTCTAACATACGATGATTATAATTACGAATTACCGAAAATATTAGGTGATGAAAATATAATTGGTAATAATTACCGTCAATATTCAATATCCCACAAAATACAACTTTTTAGAATTTGTGCATCTGCCCGAAAAACTTTTTCATCGCACATTAAATTGTACTCGTATATTTTCGAGGGTTTCGCGAAATTCTTAGCTGCGTACGGAATTCAAATTCAAATAATACATTATTTTAAAAACAAATTGTCTCGTCAAATTCACAGGTGGACGACGGTGAACGGGTATAAATTATTCAAATTATCGTGCAGTTTATTAACGAGCTGCGCAGATATTTGTTTACCATTGACACGTTACAACCGATAAATTATTATACGCGTATACGCGAGTCTGGACGATGTTATTTTTTATTTTATGGACAAAAAAAAATAATAATAATAATAATAAAAATTAATAAACGTTTAATAACAAATTAGCGCGCGATATGTGTACGAGTATATAATAATATATTATACTTCGAAAAAATGGATTTTTGGAAGTTATCCAGCTATGACGGGAACCGCGCTGCAAAATCAAGTAGGTAAAACAAGTGTAATTTTTCATCGCGATAACGATTATTGTTATTGCCGAGATAAATCTAGTTTTTGCAATCTCGCAAAACGAAAAGACGTTTCCTATATTTATTACATACTGCAATATACATATATAGTCGTAATTCAGACGAATAATTATTATTACACGCGGTCAAGTTATAGGTTAGGTTATACATTTGATATTTTTTTTAATGCTTTGAGTTATTGTGTTTTTTTTTTTTTTTTCACCACTATTAATATTTCATACCGCAGCGTAACATAACGTAACACACGATGGGTATATATAATGATACAGTCGAGTCGATGCGAATTTCGTTAATATAATAATCAGTTTTGATGTATACCGATAAATATTAACTGTACATACCTACCCGTAGAAAGAAAGAAATCATTAATACCATATTAATAATTTATGATCCGTTTGCTCGCGTAGGTACTTATAATTTAGTGTTCACAACCTATACAGGTCGTCAATTTCCAGGACAGCATGTGCACAGGCAGTTATAACGGAGGGTGGTCAAGGGGTCATCTTCAAAAGATATGTGTAATTACAAAAAAAAAAAAAAAATGGACGCTTAACTTAAGTCGCTCGTTAAGGGGGTGTCTTCCATGTCTGGACACCTCCTCCACACGACTTGAAAATCTTAGATACCTATTCTTATCAAAAATATCCAAATCAAACGACAAAAGTGTTTCTTTTCATATTTTTTATATCCCTTATAATATTATTAAAACACAGCTTTTAGCTATTTTTTGTCATAAAACGTGTTTCGGAAAATACACTTTTTGAGAAACTTAGTAGTTTTAGTGCAAAAATGCGTGTATATATAAATCCGAATGACAAAATATTGGACCAATGAATCGTGGCGAGCTACGTTATAGCGGCCCGGGTGAAGAGGAGATGCGCGGACGGGGGAAAAAATGTGTCAACTGTGATAATACCTATCTATTTTTTTGTCACGGGTGGAACACGAGACCGGCGGCCGTGGCGCACCCACACACGAATTTTACCGGGAAACCAGTCACGTGTGTGACACATTATTTGGGCGTGTATTGGAACGTCGGCCGATTGTCGCCCCGGCTCGCCGGATGCCACACGCACGCACACACGTAACTACGTTATTCGTAAATTACTCCACACACACACACACACACTTGCACATACATATACGCATACTCTGTACATACACGATGATAATATTGTACACACACACACACACACACACAGTGGCGTAATCATGAGGGGGGGGATCTGGGTGTCGAATCCCCCCCCCTTGGCCTTTTTTATTTTATTGTTTTGTGTAGAATTTTGAAAGAAACAACAAAATATAAGTGTTATTGATGAAATTATCAGATAACCGAATCATAATCGGTAAATTTAGTCAAATTTGAAAATTAAAAGTAATAACCTAAATATTTTGTTCGTTAGAATCGATCAAACGGATTAGCTATGCTAGCAGTTCATAATAATACATCCATAGATCCCGAGGATGTTATAAATGAAATGGCTCTGAAACCAAGAAAAGTCGACCTTTTATTGTAAACACTAATAAATATCAATTATTATATTTACTTAAAAACGAATTATGTATTTTATTATTATTAAAAATTGTTTATCCCCCCCCTATGACCTAGCCCTAATTACGCCACTGCACACACACACACAAACTATATTCGTACATTACACACACTTGCACATACACAAATATTGTATAATAGCTCACTTGCACGCGCATCGTATATTATTATTATTATTATTATGGATTGCGGTAAATGTACCTCTATATATAACAGAGATGGGCAACTCAAAGTAACTAGAGGGCCAAATTTTTGAAGCTTAAAATTATTACGGGCCAGATATAAAGTTGATTTTTCATTTTTATGTGACAAAAATTTATTAATATATTTTATGCCTAATATGAAAATCTAAATTTAATATATGTTTTATTATTGATAATTTCTCCAAGATAACATTTATCTAGCTACTCTTACTATATTTAAAGTAAATTGTAGTCAATTTTTCGATGATAAAAATGTCGAAAGGCAGTTTGGGCCGGATAAAAAAGGATGGCGGGCCGCCAGTTGCCCATTCCTGCTATATAATATAATGTATATTCAGAGCGTTTAATTTTTTTATTAAAAATTTTTTTTTTTTTTTTTTTTTTTTTTTTATATACCTATATTATAAGATAGGTAGCCATTTTGTAAATCGATTTTTTGAAAAAAAAAAAAAAAATTGTTGCCGTTTAAAACCATTAATTTGATTACGCAATATTAACTGCGCACTTTGAGCGCCGGACCTGCAAATGTGACAAAACTGACCGTTCTGACCGGGTCGTGTTTTTTTTTTTTTTTTTTTTTTTTTTTATCTTACTCTAAGACACCAATAATATATAAGCTTTAACAAAAAAAAACATTCCAAATGCGTTTTTTACTCGTGTATCTATAATTTGATGCACGCGGCACAAATTAACAAAGTATATACCGTCACTGAAAATATTCAACTCCTTCACAATAAATTGTTATATTACACTAACCAAACAGTTTATTTTCAACTTGAAAAAATTATAATTTGATATAATAATGAACACATAATATATCAAATGGTTGAAAAAATGTAAAATAACAATATATTTGTATAAAATCACTGTCATTCAACCATTCTTCGATCATTATCTTTTTCGACATTTTTATAAAAAATATGAACTATATACTTACAAGTAAATAAAACCAAATCAAATCTATCGATTATATATTATATCGTTGGTATTTGATAAAACTAAAAAAAAATTTGGCAATATCAAATAGTTAACAGTTATCAGTTTTTATCAATACCAAAATAACATAACCACAAACCAAACAAAAATATGAATTATACATACTGTCGATAAACAAATATTTTTTTTTCTATGGCTCTATCTATATGTTTGTTTTTATAAAATAAGCGATTTTCAATAAGAAAATTTGTGTATCAATATAAACACGGCACTTAGTATTAATTTTTGAACGATTATCAAAGTTTGTTCAAATTCGAATTTATTCCTTGCCAATTTTATTTTTAGTTGTAAAAAAACAAAAAACTTAAAAATATACAACGGAACAAAAGTTATTGCATTTGTCGGATTTTCGTGGGACGCCCTGTATACATTATGTAAATTATTAGGTAGGTACCTACATAAAAATGAAAATGAAAATGCATTTAAGTATTATAATATAAAATAAAGGAACATATTAAAAAATATTTAAAAAAATGTATTAACTTGACTTAACTTTGTATAAAATATATTAACTAGATAATAACTTATTCGCAAAATATATTAGCTTTATAATCTGATAAGTTTATGGTTTACGAAATTAATTAGTTATAAGTTAATACATTTTAACTTAACTTTAACTTATTAAGTAGCTTATGCACATCCTTGTTAACTATATTAATAGTTCCCAATATTAAGAGGACGTCGTACCTACACGTTTTCAATAAAAAAAACTTGCATTAGCATTTTTCATTTTTATCAACTCACAAAAAAAAATTATAGCTAATAATATTATCCAAATACGTAGCCTTTTTGATATATTATTTTTTTCAAGATTTATAGTTATTTAAAAAAATTTAAATAAATCAATTTTTTAACAACTATACAAAACCGCTTAACAAAAAAAAAATTTTTCTCAGGTTGCAGAAGTAATTTATTAAAAAACACATTATAGTAGACACAATAATCTGTGTTTTACCGTTGTCCTTCTTTCGATAACATAATTAATAAGAACTGATGTTAATTATCTGCAAAAATTACCCCAAAAAAATTATTTTTATAAAATTAATAACTTTTTTTTATGATTTTGTCTTTAAAATAAAGATGACGATAGAATTTGTAAATATTGCATACAAATTTGCTTTCTTAATTACGACTACAGTTTGAACAAACATTTATTTTCGGTGAAATAACACATGTGTGGTGTCCTCCAATTATTCTTATACATAATATTTTAAAAAAGGTAATATGAAATTGAAATAATCCTATAGAAAATTAGATTGTTTATAATTATAATATGTGTTTAATGTTTTGTAAAAATTTTAGATTTTAAACTGGAAATTTGAGCTCAAAAGTTTTTTCAAAAGAAAATTTCAAAATGGATTCAGTTATTTGGAAGGTCATGGGGGAAAAATTAATCGTTATAGATATTATTGTGAATTTTTTTAATAAAACAACATCGTTTAATTTTTAAACTTGATCTGAAATGTATATAGAACGTAGATATATTAGAAATAATGAAAAAATCAATTTTTAGTACTTAAGAAAATTTTTAATCTAGTATTTGAAAAAAATGCTATAACCATAAGAAGAGGCAAAATTGTATATACCTAATATGTATAGTATAATAAATTAATCTATACCTTGTGAAAAGATGAAAAAATTTGAAATATTATAAATTTTGGTGATAAAGGAACATATAATAGATACCTACGTCCTACATGTGTATTGAGCCTGGTCATTTTTAAATAAATATTCAATTTATCCGAGTATTATAAAAGAAATTCTGATAAATAATTTATCCAAAAACTTAATACATACTTTACAGAAAAATTAAAATACTATTTTGCAGTCAAAGTTGTTAATTTCATAATTCTATCAAATTAGCTTAAACTCCAAAATTACGCTCAACAATGAAAATACCAATTTTAAAATTAGTCAAATTTGGAGGATCTTCTGGTAGTGGTAAATTATAAAATCTGGAATGTTGTTAATGTCGTCAATAGTATACAATGTAACAATAAAACTAAAAATTATAACTTAATCCCAGTATTAAAGCGGAAAATTAGTGATATATATACGTACATTTTAAATAAAATATGTAAATAGGCCAACAACAGATTTCAAAAACAGATCAATCGTATAGAATTTTGAATATGATTGCAGAACAAGAAATAATACTCGTCTATTTAGTAAATGAATATCGGGTCCATAGATTTATTAATAAATATTATTATTCAAATATGAGCAAGGGGGCTCAGGGGCCCAAAATTAGCCGAGGGCCCAGCCCGCCATCGCGGACTAGCGGTCCGGGCCAGTCCGACCCTGTTTTTAAATTAATTTCGTAAATTAAATTTTAAGTTATTTCATAACTATTATTTTTTTTTATACAATTATTTAGTAATTTATGTGTTAATTAAAATCAAAAAACTTAATTTTTTTTATAATTTTTACTACCTATCTATTTCTATAAAGTTCTTCACAAAAAACAGCACATTATATTAATCTTATTATTATTCATTATATTATAAACTTTGTTAGTCTCATTAATAGTTATTACATTAGTAAAACATTTAAAATGAGGGGGTTACCTACGGTAAAATGTACGTAAATTTACATTTACCCTTAAAGTTTACCGACCTCACATCTCTAAGAATGCTATAAATTGTGCACTACATTTCTTATCAGAATTCAAATATCTTATTATAATAAATATATGCATTTTTGAAAATGAATAACAAGTTGTCTAAAACTTCAATAAGTTTTCAACTGCAAATCAACTTTATTAAACAAAATTTATTTTATCGTAGATACTATATATATATGAACTTTTGATGTCACGCTATTTTTACGATATAATGTTCTTGTTCTCTATAATAGTGCTAACTTATATACTTTCAAAAATGCCCGTAAACGATACACGTCGACCTCTCCAACAATTTTCAATAAATCTAAATACACATTGTTGGAAATATAATGTTGGTTGTATATTTTTTTATGTATTTTGTTACTCGCAAAAGAGGGATTAGGTAAGATTTAAATACCTATATTGTATAATTCACAAATGCAAACAAATTTCAACCGTACCAAGTACAAAAGTTGTAAGTCTTGCGTTAGAATAATATATAATCAATGGTAGTAGTATTATTTGTAATCAATGATAATACGTACTTGCGTATTTTTATCTATTAAACGTTTCAGGTAGGATATTTTTCAGGGAGTCAAAACGGGTTTGAACCCGGGGTGAAAACCCGTGTAACCCGCAAAATATTAAAACCGTGTTAAAGCCGAAACCCGTAACCCGGTAAAAGTGATACACGTTTTTTAAACCCGTACCCGGAACCCGGAAAAAATTTAAACCGTTTTTTGACCACGTATTCCTAACCCGGCAAAATGAAAACTGTGTTAAACCCGAAACCCGGCAAAAACGGGA